>SNQJ01S0018422.1:0-38461 GCA_010110895.2 Picea sitchensis | reverse complement strand
ATTAATAAATTCAACTCTTAATATATTTATTATTTACATGTTACATTAATATATTAGGTTATACATTAATATATTGATACTTTATTTATGCATTTCATTAAAGTATTAATTAATTAATACATTAGTGTATTTATACATTATTAATGTTGTCTTCCTTTATTTATTAAATAATACATTATTAATGTAATTAATTTTTGATAATTAAATAATCATTTTTTTGTTTCTTTGTTAATGTGGCCGAACCTGTTGGCATCGGGATTAACCTGTGGCTTGAGAAACCGCGACTCAGGGGCATCTACAAAATCACTCGGGGGGCATCTANAATACATTAGTGTATTTATACATTATTAATGTTGTCTTCCTTTATTTATTAAATAATACATTATTAATGTATTATTTAATGTAATTAATTTTTGATAATTAAATAATCATTTTTTTGTTTCTTTGTTAATGTGGCCGAACCTGTTGGCATCGGGATTAACCTGTGGCTTGAGAAACCGCGACTCAGGGGCATCTACAAAATCACTCGGGGGGCATCTAAGTCATCAAAATCACCGGGGATCGCACCTAGCCTGAGCCACAACAACCCTTAACATGGTTGGATTTTTTGTCCCCGCAGGTTTCGAACCGATGACTTTTCAACATAGAGTGACTTAACAACACACTCCATCACCGACTATCCTACACCTCGAACCGATGACTTTTCAACATAGAGTGACTTAACAACACACTCCATCACCGACTATCCTACACCTCGGGGACTAATTAAATAATCATTTTTAATAATTTAGTTATTATTTAATATTTTTAATACATTAACTAATATATTAACTAATTAGTACATTAAGGTATTAATTAATTAATACATTAGTGTATTTATACATTATTAATGTTGTCTTCCTTTATTTGTATATAATGTACTATTTTAACAATGTTCTTATTTTTTTATGACTTTCTTATTATTATATGTAATGCTTTATTATTTTTGTTTTTATTAACTTTATTAAATACTTTGTTATTTACTATTTTATTTTTTATAAATT
This sequence comes from Picea sitchensis, assembly GCA_010110895.2. Taxonomy (NCBI): domain Eukaryota; kingdom Viridiplantae; phylum Streptophyta; class Pinopsida; order Pinales; family Pinaceae; genus Picea; species Picea sitchensis. The sequence goes on along the minus strand of SNQJ01S0018422.1, from coordinate 37,418 downwards.
AATTTATAATATATAAATGTATTTTTTCCATTATTATTGTATTATTTTAATAATATATTTATTTTCTTATTGAATTTTTTATTTCTCTATATTATTTTCTAATTTATTATTTAATATTTTTTATAAAGAAATAATAATTTATTATTATTGAAGTATTATTATTAAATTATTTAATTTTATATGAATATTAATTACATTTTTAATTATTTTATTTTAAATAATAATTAAGTAATTAATAAATAATATTTAAATATTACATTTAAATTGTATCAAAATATGTTCATGGTTGTGGCGATGCATGCCGACCGTCAACTAGCAACAACCACTTTTATGTAAAAAGTGGTTGATATACACCGATCGGGGCCATTAATTGGAAAAGGTGGAAAATGGCGTCGATCGGCCTATATCAACCACTTTTTACATAAAAGTGGTTGTTGCTAGTAATAATAGTAATCCTAATTTTACCAAAAATTAATGTATTAATAATACATGCATTAACCCTAACTCGAATAACCTTAACTTAATTAGTAATATATTATTAAAAATCCTAACCCTAAAACCTTCAAAGTTACTAAACTTATTTTATTAATAGAATTTAGTAATATATTAATTTACAAAACTAGTTTATTTTATTAATAACCTTTGTTACTATTGGGAAAAAACAAAAAAAAAAAATTCATTAATGGAATGAAGAATTACTCAAGCCACGATTTCTGGAATACAAACGGATTGCAATAAGACAATACAAATGGATTGCAATAAGACAAATAAAGTAATTCATTAATTCATTAATCTATTGAACAATTACATTGAAGAGTTGCTAGGGTAGAGTTACACTAGCCACGATTTCTTCAATACAAAGAAAGAATATGAAACCAATGGTAGGAAGAATATGAAATGAATGGATGCGGCTGCCATCATAGGAAGAATACAACTATGACTACCATTGTAGGAAGAATATGAAACGAATTACGCTAAACAGTTTCTAGGGTAGAGTTATGCTAGACACGATTTCTTCAATACAAAGAAAGAATATGAAACCAATGGTAGGAAGAATATGAAACGAATGGATGTGGTTGCCATCATAGAAAGGATGGCTGTGGATCCCATCGTAGGAAGGATGCGGTAGAGTTACACTAGCCAAGATTTCTTCAATACAAAGCAAGAATATGAAACCAATGGTAGGAAGAATATGAAACGAATGGATGCAGATGCCATCGTAGGAAGAATGTGGTTGTAGCTGCCATTGTAGGAAGAATATGAAACGAATTACGCTAATTATTTGCTAGTGTAGAGTTACGGTAGCCACGATTTCTTCATTACAAAGCAAGAATACAAAACCAATGGTGGGAAGAATATGAAACGATTGGATGCAGCTGCAATCGTAGGAAGAATGCGGCTCTGACTGCCATCGTAGGAATAATATGAAACCAGGAAGAATGCGGCTCCAACTGCCATCGTAGGAATAATATGAAACCAATGGTAATTATGCGGTTGTAGGTGTATGGTAGATATGGAAAACGTGGCACAAATGTAAATCTAATAATGTAAAATGATAAAAAGTGGATAGTGAAGTAAATTTGTAATTTCAAGTAAGTTTGTTAATCAATAACTTTTCTAAGAGTTCTGCTTGCCATGCGGTCATACACCTTTAAGTATTCGAAATTTCGTAATTAGACTAATGTTTAATAAACCGTGTAGAACAAGATGGGATCCTTCGAGTTAGCTATGCTTGATGTGTAAGCTACTGGTGTGTAAGATGCAGGACCATAGCACGCAACTGAGATTTCCGCTTATTAAACAGGAATCAAGATGAAACTATACCTATAATAGTGAATCACTCTATATATATTTAGAGAAAGTTATGGGTATGTACATACCTATAGGTGGAAATAATTATAGATGTTAATGGAGAGTTAAAGAAAATTCCCTATAGTAAGAATGATAATATACGCCTTTATACGCGCACATAGTAGACAACCAAAATACCTACTATTCTAGAAGTCATGAAGATCCAACCTTTCTATTAAACGCATAATTAAATTTGGAGAACTGATTACTTTGACAATCCGAGACTCCTTGTCCTTCCAACTCCCAGTCACCGAAATGCCGAAAAGGGATTAACGGTTCTAGATCTCCCTTAGCCTCTGTCCACATGACCACCACTCTGTGACAATGCACTTAAACGCTATCAGCTTTTAACGATTCACGATTTTGCGATTCTGGGTGCAACGATTCTAGGTCCTTTGAACTCCCGGACCCCGAAATGCCGAAATCTCCCCCTTGAGAGATCAACGGTCCAGATTCTTCTTGAACCGATGACCATGATCCCACTGGATCGACGATCCACAGCCTTTCATGATTTTCCCTGAAACTTGACCACTCGCCATGTGTCCTCCTTGTTGAACGGTGTCGATCGTTTCACAATTCCACAAACTGGGAGTTCACGATGCAACGACTCCATAATCACCTGCCGTTCCAAACTCCGAACTCTGAAATAATGAAATTCAATGCCTTAGAGTGTTGGAAGACACTCGGCCTTAATCTCCTCACTTCTCTGCAAGATCGAACGACTCTCACAACTTCGGCACTTCTCACTGAAGTGTCTCCACCATTCATTTCAATTGCTCTCCTGCATGACCTCTCAGAGTTTAAACTCTGTGCGTCGAGATCCTTTTGATCTAACGACAGTTGTGCACAACCCTGAGCTTTAACTCTCTGAACCCCAAAGGTTCCTTCGACCTAAATTTAGATATTGCCTATATGCATATAAGTACATTGAAGTAGTTTGAGAGTTAAGGTAAGTGATAGAATTATGGACAAAATTTATCCACATAAGATTTTTTGTTCGAAGTAAACTAGATTGGTGTGATAATTTCATTATAGACAGAAATGAATCTTACCTTCTATTAAATTCTAAGCTTAAACAAAATTGAATTATGTCATAGAAATTTTAATTTTTTTTGGTGAATTTGAAGTACATTGCATATGGTATCAGAGCAAAAGCTACAACATTGGGCCTGAACAGGGCCACATTAGCTTCTTAGTATTTATTCTTATTTATGTAAAACTAATAAATCTTATGGTTACAAACAGAAATCCCTTTCTGTTTTTGTAAATTATGGCAGCTCGGGAGGGTGCATAAATCAGGATAGAAGGAAATCCATAGAAAGGACCCCCTAGAGATCCAAGACAGAATAGTGATGGAATCTCACCGATAGAGGTGTTGGAAATAATGAGGAATCTTATTGTTAAACTGCAGGTTTTCAAGGCTGACAATGAAAAATTGAAGAAAGCACAGCAGGAACAACAAGAGATAAATGAAGCTCTGCTGCATAGTATAGTAACCAAGAAAATCCCAAAAGATGATAACCATGACGAAGAGGTCAACAAAAGGGCCTCCAAGCATTCTGGTCCAAAAACAGAAAAAGGAGACAGTTCGTCTGAAGGGACACCTTCGGCTGAAGACAAAACTATACCAGACAGAAAAAGAAAACAAGCGGACCACCTTGAAGGAGAATTTAAAAAGATTAAACCAGCTACGTTTGATGGAGAATCCAGGACAGGAGAAGAAGTTGAGGCATGGTTGTTGGACATCAAAAAATACCTCCATGTCTACAACTATTCCAGCAACATGAAGATCAGAATGGCCATCTACAATCTGAAGGGGAAGGCCAGCATTTGGTGGCAGGACCTGAAATTGGCTAAGGGCCTAAAGGATAAACAGTTGGAATGGTCCGACTTTAATAAGTATTTCAAGAAAAAATACCTTTCTGAAAGCTATTATGAAAGGAAGATGAAAGAATTTTATGAGTTATGATGGAGGACCTTATAAATAAATTTCTCGAACTACTAAGGTTCGTACCATACATCCGGGAGGATAAGGTAAAAATCCAATGATTCTTAAGCTGTTTACCACAGTCCTATAGGGACATAATTGAGTTTGACAACCCCAAATCCTTGAGAGAGGTATTCAAGAAAGCACGAATGTGATATGACTATTATAAACATCGGGTAGAGTTTCCCAAGGCCTGGAAGGATAAGAAGCAAGATCGAATGAACTAGCGGAAGAAGGGATACCAACCAACTCCTTATTGGAATGCAGCAAAAAGTTTACCAAGGAAGGATTTTCACTCCAATCATCAGAATACGCAAGGTAGAGGTAAGTCGATAAACCTGGGAATGAAGAAGTTTGGGGACAACTCCCGCAAGCCATTAAAGTGTTGGGAGTGTGGAGAGCCTCATCTAAGGAAGAATTATCCACATTTAATTTCAGCAAACAGAACTCTTGTTCAAAATTTGCAGGAAGCCTCGATAGTGGTAGACGTGGGTAGAAGTCTGCATCAGATAAATGCATCCATAGATGGTCGATAAGTTGACCACCAGTCCTCGATGGTAGAAATCGAAGGTAAAATCAATGACACTCAAATTTCTGTTTTAATTGACCCTGGAGCTACATTAAGTTATATTACTCCTGATGTAGTAGAGTCGAATAAACTTAAGAATAAACAAGTACTAAAAGGAAAGTAGTTGACTTTATTTCTGATTTTGAGTTCAGCTTAGATGGTCAAAAGATAAGGACCAATCTAAACATCCTACCACTAGGATCTTGTGATATGATTATCGGGATGGATTGGTTGGAATAACACAAAGCAGTACTAGACTGTTATACAAACATGATTAGCTATAAAGATGATTTTGGCACTATTAGCATAGCCTAAGGCATACCAAAACCTATATCAGTCAGACAAGCTTCAGCGATGCAACTCAAGAAATGTATTAGAAAGGGATGCCAAGTTTATGCCATCCAAGTGACGAATCTATTAGAAAAATAAGATAAGCCCAAGTTAGAAGACTTTGTTGTCCTACGTGAATTCAAAGACATGTTTGTGGATGAGATACCAGAATTACCTCCTAGAAGGGAAATAGATTTCTCCATAGACCTACTACCTAGATCAAAACCTATCTCAAAAGCACCCTACCGAATGAGTCTACCAGAACTGACAGAATTAAAAATACAATTACAGGAATTGTTGGACAAAGAGTATATCAGACCAAGTGTCTCACCATGGGGAGCAACAATCCTCTTTGTGAAGAAGAAAGATGGTACTCTAATACTATGTATCGATTATAGACAACTGAACAAAATGACCATTAAGAACAAATACCCCTTACCAAAGATAAATGATCTCTTCGATCAAGTTGGCGGGGCCAAGATCTTTTCAAAATTAGATTTACGATCTGGTTATGATCAAGTTAGGATAAAGAACGAGGACATAAACAAAACAAATTTTTGAGAAATATATGGACACTACGAGTTTGTAGTCATACCTTTCGGACTCACTAACGTACCAACCACATTTATGTCCTTGATGAACAACATTTTCAGTCAGTACTTAGACAAGTTCGTAGTAGTATTTATCAACGATATTCTTGTCTATTCTAAAACAGAGGAGGAACATGATGAACACTTAAGAATAGTTCTGCAAACATTAAGGAAACACAAACTATATGCAAAATTCAACAAATGTGACTTTTATAAAAAAGAAATACAATATTTAGGACATGTCATTTCCTCGGAAGGTATTGACGTAGACCCGGAAAAGATAAAATCCATTATGGAATGGCCGGTACCTAAGGATGTCGCAGATATCTAGTCATTCATGGGAATCACAGGTTATTATCGTAGATTTATAGAAGAGTTTTCCAAGATAGCCTACCCTATCACGTCACTACAAAAGAAAGGGACCAAATTTAACTGGTCGCAAAAGTGTCAAGACAATTTTAACAAGCTGAAAGAATTATTGACCTCGGCGCCCATTTTGAAGGTAGCAGGCCTGGATAAAGACTTCACAGTATGTGTTGATGCAAGTAAAGAGGGACTAGGTGTTGTTTTAACTCAGGAAGGGCACGTGATTTGTTACGAGTCCCAGAAATTAAAAGAACACGAGCAAAATTATGTCACTCGTGACTTAGAATAGGACGCAGTAATACATGCCTTAAAAATGTGGTGACACTATATAATGGGTAGAAAATTCCTACTATTGATGGATACTAGCGGGGTGAAATATTTGTTTAACCAACCAGATCTTAATGCAAGACAAGCAAGGTGTCTAGCCTTCCTGAGCGAATTCAACTTCAAGGTCAGACATATCAAGGGTAAGGAAAATAAAGTAGCAGATGCTTTAAGAAGAAAAGTCCATGGGTTATTTGAGATAAACATCAATAGGGTAGAAAGTGATATGGAACAAAGAATAAGGATGACAAGTATTAACGATGGAAATTACACTAAGATAATGACATAATTACAAAACAGTATCGCCAACTCTGACAAACCAGATCTAAGAATCAACAAGAAAGGACTATTACGATTTAAAAACAGACTTTACATACCAGATTCAATAGAATTGAAATCAACAATTTTGGACGAAGTGCATAAGAAACTGTATTCTTTCCATCCAGGTCACCAGAAAACCATAACAACACTTAGAAAACTATTTTACTGGTTGAATATGAAGGGCGAAACAACAGAGTACTTGGCTAGGTGCCAATATTGTCAACAGGTTAAGGCTAAGCACCAACATCCAACCAGCCTATTACAGCCATTACCAATACCAGAATGGAAATGGGAGACTATATCACTAGACTTTATTACAAGTTTGCCTAAAACTCAGAAACAAAATGATTCTATCATGGTTGTAATCAATAAAATCAGTAAGTCTGCACACTTTATTCCTATAAAGTCTACTTTTAAAGCTATAAACATTGCTGAAATATTCATGAAAGAAATATTTAGACTGCATGGTATTTTTAAAATGGTGGTTTCAGATAGAGACGTAAAATTTGCATCCGCTTTTTGGAAGGAATTGTTTGCAGGACTAAAGACTAAATTGAACTTCAGTACGAGCTATCATCCACAAATGGATGGACAAACCGAAAGGACAAACCATATTATAGAGGATATGCTTCGCATGTACGTAAGAACAAAACTGATCAAGTGGGAAAACTACCTGCACTTGGTAGAATTTGCATATAACAATGGGTACCAAACTTCAGCTAAGTTGAGCCCTTTCGAAATACTGTATGGAAGAAAGTGTACAACTCCAATTAGTTGGGATAACTGGACTAACAGACTCATGGTTCGACCAGAGATGCTCCAAGAAATGGAGAACATGGCAAGAATGGTACAATAGAACTTGAAAGAAGCACAGGACAGATAGAAGAGTTATGCAGACCAGAAAAGGAGACACTTGGAATTTCAAGTGGGAGACCATGTTTACTTGAAGGTCAACGCTCGAAAAATCTCACTGAAGTTAGGGAACTATGCCAGGATGACACCTAGGTTTTGTGGGCCCTTCGAGATACTAGCTCGAATTGGACCTTTAGCATATCAACTTGCACTTCCATCTAATCTAAGAATTCATAATGTATTTCATGTTTCTTTGTTGAAAAAGTATATTCATGACCCTAATCATATGATTGATTGGAACTTGGTGCAGGTGGAAATCGAAGGTGAGTTCCAGGTGCAACCCCTGTGCATTCTGGACTGGAGAGAAATAACACTTCGAAACAGAGTTGTCGCTCATGTAAAGGTGCAATAGAAACACTTTAGTCCTAAGGAGGCCACTTGGGAGTTGGAGGGAGATTTGCGGAAATATCATCCAACCCTATTCCAAGAAAGGAACGAACACGGAGGACAATGTTTTACTGAAGGGGGAAAGGATGTGACATCCCCGAAAATAAAATATTTTTGAAATTTAAATTTGCTGGAAAAAGTTTATGTTTTTAGTAAATTCGAATTTGAATTTTTTTTTCGATTTATGGAAATACCGAATTTCGAATTTGATAATTGTAATAAATTATTATGACTATTGGGTAGAAATATGAGTTGACTCAACTAACTATATGACTATGGCATTTGTATGAAAACAACATATTTTATATTGATTGCAGGAGGACAAATGGAACAACCATGTTAAAATCAGCTGACCATGACTCCATGAGTGGGGAACATCTTGGAACTACCTCTAGGTTGATTGTTACAACTGGGAAATCAGTGATTTGGCCATTGGCAGCCCCTGAAAAATCAGGGATTTAGAAAGCTGCAAAAATTCCCAAGGGAGGGAAAAGACCCGGGCAAATGATAAATAGCATATGAGAGGAGGCAGGACGCTGCCATGTATGTGGAGAAAAGAGACTATGGATTTTTCTTGCTGTTATGAGCACTGTTGAGTAAGTGTGAGGCAAGAGGATAACTGCTATAATTGTGGACATTTCTGAGGAGGAGTCTTCCAAATTCTCCCTCATGAATTCATGGTCAGCCTAGGGGGTGAATCGGGCAAGAAATTTTGGCTACCTATTCTACGGTTGGGAGGAACGTGGTTGTTCCCTTTGTCTTCCCGCAAAACTGGTTTAGATATGTTGATCTACTTCTTCTCTGTGTTAAATAATCATTTATACTGCTGATATGTATATGTTAATTATGTATTGAAGTACTTCCATGGGAGAAATATGTCTGTCATATTCCATTTCTGTAATAGGAAAAACTTGTTGTCTTGTAATCTTTTCATCGCTTTATGATGGCGGATCAGTGGTCGTCTTGACCCTTCAAGACATGAGGGTTCCCTGTCAAGCGCTGGTCGCCTTAGCCTTTGCAGGCCACCAAATACCATCACCGCCCTGATTTAATTTTTCCTAAGGTCGAAGGGGCAAGTTTTGTTCCCATAAATACTTGAATCATATTGTAATTTCAGACACAAAGAGTGAGATAGATTGAAAACATTTCCTGAATTGATTTGGTTATTCCCTGTTTTGGAGGTTTGCTCCGCGATTATGTTTTTTTTTTATTGAGTTTGTAAACTCATTCTATTTCTTGATAAATTCATTTTTTGAGAAAACACAGTAAGTATTTGTTTTTACCAATTACGAACCCGGTCATTTATTTATTCCAAGTTTATTTGTTGAAGCGTGCGATTTTTAAAAGAGATTAAATACAAAATTGTATTTTGGCATTCGGGACTTGCTTGTTACATATACGCGGAGTTCCTTCGCTTTACCAAACACCAAAACCCGAAATTGTTGGACCCACACCCTAATCTCTTTTCGCAATTCGACATTCCTTATTTCATTTTGTTTGTGCGTCAGGTGTTCATAAGCCCCGAAATCCCAAACCCTGAAACCCCGAAGTGCTGGTCCCACATTCCATTCACATTTTCGCAATTCAAGAGTTGTTGTGTGTTGGTGTTTGGCATTTGAAAATCGTCAAAACCCGAACCCTAAAACCCCGAAGTGTTGGGCCCACAGCCTTTCCGCATTTCGTGATTCGGAAAACAGTGTGGTCCTCTATTTTTGTGTTCGGCATTTGTAATCGTTGAAACCCAATTGACCTCTGGTTTTTCACAAAACTGTAGGAACATAGTAAGAATTATTTTCTATAGGAACAACTCTAATACTATAATGAATGGACTGGTAGAAATGATGGAGGATATTTATTCGGGATAGAGGTAGAATAGAAATAAAAGATCATATTACAAGTCACTGTGTACAGGGCATGACAAGTACATAAATTATTGTTTATGAAAGTATTAAACTAATTAAGAAGATATTTAGTGCGATTTTTCTAAGAGTTTTTCTTTCCATGAGGTCATACACCTTTAAGTATTCGAAATTTTATAATTAGACTAATGTTTAATGGCATAAACCGTAGATAAAAAGATGGGATCCTTCGAGTTAACTATGCTTGATGTGTAAGCTACTAGTGTGTAAGAATGAGACCCAAGTTAGGTAGATATACTTGCATGTTTATATTTTATGTAAGTAAAGATGCAGGACCATAGCACGTAACTGAGATTTCCAATTATTAAACCAGAATCAAGATGAAACTATATCTATGACAGTGAATCACTCTATATATATTTAGAGAAAGTTATGGGTATGTACATACCTATAGGTGGAAAAAAGTATAGATGTTAATGGAGAGTTATAGCAAATTCCCTACAGTAAGAATGATAGTATATGCCTTTATACCTGCACATAGCAGACAGTCAAAATACCTATTGTTATAGCAGTTATAAAGATCCAACGTTGCTATTAAAAGCATAATTAAATGTGCAGAACTGATTACTTTGACAATCCGAGACTCCTTGTCCTTCCAACTCCCAGTTGCCGAAATACCGAAAAGGGCTTAACGGTTCTGGATCTCCCTTAGCCTCTGTCCACGTGACCACCACTATATGACCATGCGCTTAAATGTTACCATCTTTCATCATTCACGATTTTGTGATTATGGCTGCAACGATTCTAGGTCCTTCGAACTCTCGAACCCCGAAATGCCAAAATCTCCCCCTTGATAGATCAACGGTCCAGATTCCTCTTGAACCGATGACCATGATCTCACTGGATCGACGATCCACAAACTTTTAGGATTTTCCCCGAACCTTGACCACTCGCCACGTGTCCTCCTTGATGAACGGTGTTGATCGTTTCGAAATTCCGTGAACCTAGAGTTCACGATACAACGACTCCATAATCACCTGTCGTTCCAAACCCCAAAATCTGAATTAGTGAAATTCAATGCCTTAGAGTGTTGGAAGACAGTCGGCCTTAATCTCCTCACTACTCTACAAGATCCAACGACTCTCACAACTTTGGCACTTCTCCCTGAAGTGTATCCACTATTCATTTCAACTGCTCTCCTACGTGACCTCTCAGAGGTTAAACTCTGTGCACCCAGATCCTTTAGATCTAAGGGTAGTTGTGCACAGCCCTGATCTTTAACTCTTTGAACCCCAAAGGTTCCTTCGATCTAAGTTTAGATATTTCCTATATACATATAAGTACGTTGAAGTAGTTTGAGAGTTAAGTAAAGTGATATAATTATGGACATAATTTATCCACATAAACTTTTCTGTTCGAAGTAAACTAAACTGGTGTGATAATGTCATTATGGACAGAAATGAATCTTACCTTCTCTTAAATTCTAAGCTTAAACGAAATTGAATTATGTCATAGAATTTTTATTTTTTTTTGGTGAATTTGAGGTACATTACATATGGTATAAGAACAAAAGCTACAAAATTGGGACTAAACAGGGCCACATTAGCTGCTTAGTATTTATTTTGATTTATGTAAAACTAATAAATATTATGGTTACAAACAGAAAGCCCTTTCTTTTTTTATAAATTATGGCAGCTCAGGAGGGTGAAGAAATCAAGATGGAAGGAAATCTGTAGCAAGGACCTCCTGGAGATCCAAGACAGAACAGTGATGGAAGCTCATCCACAGAGGTGTTGGAAACAATGATGAATCTTATTGTTGAACTGCAGGTTAGAGGAAATAATTAGAAAAAGAAGATAAGCCCAAGTTAGAGGACTTTTCTATCCTACGTGAACTTAGAGACATGTTTGTGGATGAGATACCAGAATTACCTCCTAGAAGGGAAATAGATTTCTCCATAGACCTACTACCCGGATCAACCCCTATCTCAAAAGCACCCTACCAAATGAGTCTACCAGAACTGACAAAATTAAAAATATAGTTACATGAATTGTTGGACAAAGAGTATATCAGACTGAGTGTATCACCATGGGGAGAAACAATCCTCTTTATGAAAAAGAAAGACAGTACTCTAAGACTATGTATCGATTATAGACAACTGAAAAAAATGACCATTAAGAACAAATACCCCTTACCAAGGATAAATGATCTGTTCGATCAAGTTGGTGGGGCCAAGATCTTTTCAAAATTGGATTTACGATCTGGTTATCATCAATTTAGGATAAAGAACGAGGACATAAACAAAACAACTTTTTGAACAAGATATGGATACTACGAGTTTGTAGTCATACCTTTCGGACTCACTAACGCACCAGCCACATTTATGTGCTTGATGAACAACATTTTCAATCAGTACTTAGACAAGTTTGTAGTAGTATTTATCGATGATATTCTAGTCTATTCTAAAATGGAGGAGGAACATGATGAACACTTAAGAATAGTTCTGCAAACATTAAGGAAACACAAACTATACACAAAATTCAGCAAATGTGACTCTTATAAAAAATAAATACAATATTTAGGACATGTCATTTCCTCGGAAGGTATTGTCATAGACCTAGAAAAGATAAAAGCCATTATGGAATGGCCAGTACCTAAGGATGTGGCATATATACGGTCATTCATGGGAATCACCGGATAGAAGGGTTTTCCAAGATAGCCTACCCTATCACGTCATTACAAAAGAAAGGGACCAAGTTTAACTGGTCGCAAAAGTGTCAAGACAGTTTGAACAAGATGAAAGAATTATTGACATCGACGTCCATTTTGAAGGTAGCAGGCCCGGATAAATACTTCATAGTATGTGTTGATGCAAGTAAAGAGGGACTAGGTGGTGTTCTAACTTAGGAAGGGCACGTGATTTGTTATGAGTCCCGTAAATTAAAAGAACACGAGAGAAATTATGTCACTCGTGACTTAGAATTGGCAGAAGTAATACATGCCTTAAAAATGTGGTGACACTATATAATGGGTAGAAAATTCCTATTATTGATGGATAATGGCGGGGTGAAATATCTATTTAACCAACTAGATCTTAATGCAAGACAAGAAAGGTGGCTAGCCTTCCTGATGAAATTTGACTTCAAGGTCAGACATATCAAGGGTAAGGAAAATAAAGTAGCAGATGATTTAAGCAGAAGAGTCCATGGGTTATTTGAGATAAACATCAGCATGGCAGAAAGTGATCTGGAACAAAGAATAAGGACGACAAGTATTAAAGATGGAAATTACACTAAGATAATGACAGAATTACAAAACAATACTGCCAACTCTCACAAACCAGATCTAAGCATCGACAAGAAAGGACTATTACGATTTAAAAATAGATTTTACATACTAGATTTAGTAGAATTAAAATCAACAATTTTGGATGAAGTGCATAAGAAACTGTATTCTGTCCATACAGGTTACCAGAAAACCATAACAACACTTAGAAAACTATTTTACTTGTCGAATATGAAGGGAGAAACAACAGAGTACTTGGCTAGGTGCCAATATTGTCAGCAGGTTAAGGCCGAGCACTAGCATCCAGCCGACCTATTACAACCATTACCAGTAACAGAATGGAAATGGGAGACTATATCACTAGACTTTATCACAGGTTTTCCTAAAACTCAAAAACAAAATGATTCTATCATGGTTGTAATCAATAAACTCAGTAAGTCTGCACACTTTATTCCTGTAAATTCTACTTTTAAAGCTATAAACATTGCTAAAATATTCATGAAAGAAATTTATAGACTGCATGGTATTCCTAAAATGGTGGTTTTAGATAGAGATGTAAAATTCACATCCACTTTTTGGAAGGAATTGTTTGCAAGACTAAACACTAACTTGAACTTCAGTACAAGCTATCATCCACAAATGGATGGACAGACCGAAATGACAAACCGAATAATAGAGGATATGTGTCGCATGTATGTAAGAACAAAACCAAGCAAGTGGGAAGACTACCTACACTTGGTATAATTTGCATATAACAATGGGTACCAAACTTCGGCTAAGTTGAGCCCTTTTGAAATACTGTATGGCAGAAAGTGTACAACTCCAATTAGCTGGGATAACCCGGCTGACAGACTCATGGTTGGACGAGAGATGCTCCAAGAAATGGAGAACATGGTAAGAAAGGTACAATAGAACTTGAAAGAAGCACAGGAAAAACATAAGAGTTATGCAGATTAGAAAAGGAGACACTTGGAATTTCAAGTGGTAGACCATGTTTACTTGAAGGTCAAAGCCCGAAAAAGCTCGTTGAAATTAAGGAATTGTGCCAAGATGGCACCCAAGTTTTGTGGGCCCTTCGAGATACTAGATCGAATTGGACCCATAGCATATCAACTTGCACTTCCAGCTAATCTAAGAATTCATAATGTATTTCATGTTTCTTTGTTGAAAAAGTATATTCATGACCCAACTCATATGATTGATTGGAACTTGGTGCAGGTGGAACCCGAAGGCGATTTCCAGGTGGAACCCCTGTGCATTCTGGACCGGAGAGAAATAGCACTTCGGAACAGAGTCATCGCTCAGGTAAAGGTGCAATGGAAGCACTTTAGTCCTGAGGAGGCCACTTTGGAATTGGAGGGAGATTTGCAGAAATCTCATCCAACCCTATTCCAAGAAAGGAACGAACGATGAGGACATTTTTTTACTGAAGGGGGAAAGGATGTGACATCCCCAAAAATAAAATATTTTTGAAATTTAAATTTGCTGGAAAATTTTTGCCATTTATGGCAATTTTGAATTTTGAATTTGATAATTGTAATAAATTATTATGACTGTTGGGTAGAAATCTGATTTGACTCAACTAACTATATGAATATGAAATTTGTATGAAAATAAAATATTTTATATTGATTGCAGGAGGACAAATGGAACAACCATGTTAAAATCAGCTGACCATGACTCCATGAGTGGGGAACATGTTGGAACTACCTCAAGGCTGATTGTTACAAGTGGAAAATCAGTGATTTGTCCATTGGAAGCCCTTGAAAATCAGGGATTTAGAAAGCTGCGAAAATTCTCAAGGGAAGGAAAAGACCTGGGCAAATGATAAATAGCATATGAGAGGAGGCAGGATGCTACCAAGTATGCGGAGAAAACAGAGTATGGATTTTCCTTGATGTTATGAGAATTGTTGAGTAAGTGTGAGGCAAGAGGATAACTACTGGAATTGTGGACATTGTTGAGGAGGAGTCTTCCAAATTAGCCCTCATGAATTCATGGTCAGGCTAGGGGGTGAATCGGGCAAGAAATTTTGGCTGCCTATTCTACGGTTGGGAGGAACGTGGCTATTCCCTTTGTCTTCCCGCAAAACTGGTTCAGATTTGTTGATCTACTCATTCTCTGTGTTAAATAATCATTTATACTGGTGATATGTATATGTTAATTATGTATTGAAGTACTTCCATGGGAGAAATCCATCGTGTCATAATCCATTTATGTAATAGGAAAAATGTTTTGGTTTTTAATCTTTTCACCACTTTATGACGATGTATCAGTGGCCATCTTGACCCTTCAAGAAGTGAGGGTTCACTGTTAAGCGGTGGTTGTCTTAGCCTTTGCAGGCCACCAAATACCATCACCGCCCTAATTTAATTTTTCCTAAGGTCGAAGGGGCAAGTTTTGTTCCCATAAATACTTGAATCATATTGTAATTCTAGAAACAGAGGGTGAGATAGCTTGAAATCATTTCCTGAATTGATTTAGTTATTCCCTGTTTTGGAGGTTTGCTCTGCGATTATGTTTTTTTGTTATTGAGTTTGTAAACTCATTTTATTTCTTGATAAATTCATTTTTTGAGAAAACACAGTCAGTATTTGTTTTAAACAATTACGAACCCGGTCATTTATTTATTTCGAGTTTATTTGTTGAAGCATGTGATTTTTAAAAGAGATTAAACACAAAATTGGTATTTCGGCATTCGAGACTTGCTTGTTACGTATACGTGGAGTTCATTTTCTTTACCAAACACCAAAACCCGAAATTGTTGGGCCCACGCCCTAATCTCTTTTTGCAATTTGACATTCCTTATTTCATTTTGTTTGTGCATCAGGTGTTCGTAAACCATGAAATTTTGAACCCTGAAATCTCGAACCCTGAAACCCCGAAGTGCTGGTCCCACATTCCATTCACATTTTTGCAATTCGAGATTTGTTGTGTGTTGGTGTTTGGCATTTGAAAATCGTGAAAACCCGAACCCTGAAACCTCGAAGTGTTGGGTCCACAGTCTTTCCGCATTTTGCGATTCAACAAATAGTGTGGTCCTTTGTTTTTTTGTTCGGCATTTGTAATCGCCGAAACCCGATTGACCTCTATTTTTTCACAAAACTGTAGGAACATAGTAGGAATTATTTGATATAGGAACAACTTGAATACTGTAATGAATGGATTGGTAGAAACGATGGAGGATCTTCATTCGGGATAGAGGTAGAATAGAAATAATAGATCATATTACAAGTCACTGTGTACAGGGCATGACAAGTACAAAAATTATTGTATCTAAAAGTATTAAACTAATTAAGCAGATTTTTAGTGTGATTTTTCTAAGAGTTCTGCTTTCCATGAGGTCATACACCTTTAAGTATTCGAAATTTCATAATTAGACCAATGTTTAATGGCATAAACCATAGAGAACAAGATGGGATCCTTCGAGTTAACTATGCTTGATGTGTAAGCTACTGGTGTGTAAGAATGAGACCCAAGTTAGGCATATATACTTGCATGTTTATATTTTCTGTAAGTAAAGATGTAGGACCATAGCACGTAACTGAGCTTTCCAATTATTAAACAATAATCAAGATGAAACTATACCTATAACAGTGAATCACTTTATATATATTTAGAGAAAGTTATAGGTATGTACATACCTATAGGTGGAAATAAGTACAAATGTTAATGGAGAGTTAAAGCGAATTCCCTACAGTAAGAATTGTAATATACGCCTTTATACGTGCACATAGAAGAAAGTCAAAATACCTATTGTTCTAGCAGTCATGAACATCCAACCTTGCTATTAAAAGCATAATTAAATGTGCAGAATTGATTACTTTGACAATCCCAGACTCCTTATCTTTCCAACTCCTGGTCGCCCAAATGCCAAAAAGGGATTAACGGTTCTAGATCACCCTTAGCCTTCATCCACGTGACCACCACTCCGTGACCACGTGCTTAAACACTACTAGCTTTTCGCGATTCATGTTTTCCCGATTCTGGCTGCAATGATTATAGGTCCTTCGAACTCCTGGACACCGAAATGTCGAAATCTCCCCCTTGAGAGACCAATGATCCAGAATCGTCTTGAACCTTCGACCATGATCCCACTAGATCGATAATCCACAACCTTTCAAGATTTTCCACGAACCTTTACCACTCGCCACGTTTCCTCCTTGATGAACAGTGTCGATCATTTCGTAATTCCATGAAACGAGAGTTCACTATGCAATGACTCCATAATCACCTGTCGTTCCAAACCTTCAACTCTGAAATAGTGAAATTCAACGCCTTAGAGTGTTGGAAGACACTCAGCCTTAATCTCCTCGCTGCTCTACAAGATCCAATGACTCTCGCAACTTCGGCACTTCTCCCCGAAGGGTCTCCACCGTTCATTTCACCTGCTCTCTTGCGCGACCTCTCAGAGGTTAAACTCTATGCGCCCAGATCCTTTTGATCTAATGGTAGTTGTGCACAACCCTGAGTTTTAAATCTCTGAACCCCAAAGGTTCCTTTGAGCTAAGTTTAGATATTGCCTATATACATATAAGTACGTTGGAGTAGTTTGAGAGTTAAGGGAAGTGATAGAATTATGGACAAAATTTATCCACATAAGCTTTTCTATTTGAAGTAAACTAGACTGGTGTGATAATGTCATTATGGACAAAAATGAATCTTACCTTCTCTTAAATTCTAAGCTTAAACAAAATTGAATTATTTCATAGAACTTTTTTTTTTTTTGGTGAATTTGAGGTACATTACATCTTCGATGTACTCCCATCAGGGTTTATTTACTTCAACATCCAAAGTTATTACAATTATCCTACTTCGATGACCCTCACCACAATGAATCCAATGATCGAGATCTCCTGAAACCACTCTCTGATTGATCAACAATGGATATTTTTCGACCCTCAAATCCAATGGTCAACAATTAAGTGTGACACCCCCCAAAGTTCTAAGCCCAATAGGGATCATCCTCATCCTTTTGAAAAACTAGGTATTGACACATCTCATCCTCCAAGACACGCTGGCTTCCATGCTGGCAGGACATGACATGTCGATGTTATTCTCTCTCTCCTTGCACTTATATGATAAGGTACGGAGCTAGGGGATAAAACTTTGTTCCTCGCACCCAATATCAATGGTTGGGATTCCACCTTTTAAGCCTTCTGATAGATCAACAATTATAGTTGACTCAGAACCCTTCTCTGTGGGAGTCCCAACACAACTTTTCACCCATAACACCGATGGTTTGACCTCCAGTAAACCTTAACACTAAGATCAATGGTCCATAATTTTCTAGGATTTTTCACCGATGGATCCAATGGTTCATTTTATCTCGGAGCTCTTTCCGTTAGAATCTCTCATCTACCCTTCTCCAAGACGCTCTGATGACTATGCCCTCAAACGAAGGGCCAAGATCTAATCATTATGTTGATTCAACGACTATGATTTCTTCAGGTGGAAAACAAAGGTTTTCTCCATGCTAGAAGTCCAAATATGGACTAAATTGTTCATAGATTATTCCAAGTTATCTCTCATGGTTTCACCATGCCTTTAAAGACTCTGAACCCTCATAATGTAACCTTTGTAAGGAATTATCTTCCTATGTCTATGAGCATTTTCTTTCTGCAATCCTTCCATTTTGATGTGGGGTTTTATACGGGGGTTAAGGGTAAATTCATGAAGGTGAGTAACAGTTTCATTAGAATCGGATCTCCAAAATTCTGAAAGACCTTTTTTCAGCTGAACTAATATTTTTTTTCATCCGAATGTTCTATTTTTTTGGCCGAAATATGTTTCGGTCGAACCTTTAAACACCAAATTGAATGGTATTGTGACGACACCCTTGATTTTCATGTACAATTTTAGTTGGACAATTTTTTTTCATCTAGTAACATCTTTTCGCTTGAATGATATTCCGGCCGAAAAGATATTTCGGTCGAAATAATGTTTCAGCCGAAATATCTTTTCGACCGAAAGAAATTTTCGGGCGAAAGGACCTTTCGTCTGAAAAGTTCTTTCGACCGAAAATTGGTTTTTATATTACCCGCACATCGCGACAGTTATGGTTTTTCTAAGTTCTTGACTATAGTTGATAGTATTAGTGTGAGTGTTGGTGCGGTTGTGTTGGCCGTCTATAGGTGGGTGGATGGGCGATTGGGTGGACGTCGAACCTGTGGTCAGGAGGGTCTTGGAGCTATGGAGCTACGAGCGGGTCTTGGAGTTGCGGGTAAATTCATATAAATTTAATTAACTGTAAATATATGTGTTTTTTGCGTTCTTTAAATATATGAGTTTTGTGCGTGCTTTAGATATATGTGTTTTGTGACATCAACTTTTTTCCCTCACATTGTGACATCAAATTTTCTCCGTCCCATGAGATCGTAAGATTATGGTCATCAAATTACGATGAAGGATTTATTTTGGTCACATTATGGAATTGGAATAAGTTTGTCACAATCCAATAGTGGGATATGTTCATCACATTATGACATTGGGAAATGTTCATCTCAATGCAATGTTGGTCTATGTTTGTCACTTTGCCACATTCAATTGTCTATATCGCATTTCGACAATCGGTTTTTTTCATCTCATTGTGATGTTTCAAAATATATGTCACAATGCGACGTCAGAATATGAGCATCACATTCGAGCATGAGGGTGTGTTCGTCACATTGCAACATTACTATGGTTGGTAGATTGCAACGTTATCATGTTCAACACATTATGACATTTGGAAATGTTTGGCACATTGCGACCTCGGGATATGTGTGTGACATTGTGATGACAAGGCGATAAACAACACATTGCTATGTCTCGAAATGTATGTCATAATGCGACATTAGGATATGTGCGTCACATTGAAACATATCAATATATAATGTATAATGTATAATGTAATGTATTAATTAATTGATACATTAATAATGTGATGAATTCATTCATTAATACATTTATACAATATTAATTAATACAATGCTAAAGTATTAATACATTAATGTATAATGTAACTTACTAATTAATTGATACATTAATAATGTAATGTATGAATTGATTAACACATTTATACAATGTTAATTAATACAATGCTAGAGTATTAATACACTAATAAAGTAATATGTTAATCATACATTATTAGAGTAATAATAGAAAAAAATATATTTTATACATTAATTAAAACATTACTAAAGTATTTATACATTAAAAAATTATAGAATTATTAATACAGTGACAAAGTAATACATTGATAAAGTGGTAATACATTGGTAATACATTATTAAAGTATTAATACATTAATAATACATTATTGCATTAATCAAATGTAAAAATTAAAATATGGATACTTTAATGTAAGATGTTAAATTATTAATACAAGAATACATCACTCGATAATGAACATGGTTCACTATGATTGACCATGACCATGGTTTCTTATGGTTGACCATGAGCATGGTTAACTTTGGTAGAGCTTGGTTGACATTGGGAAGGAAAGGTTGACTATGATTGATCGTGGTTGTCCTTCACCATGGTTGATTGTGGTTAACCATCACCATGGTTGAATACAATTGACCAAGGTTTATTATGGATGACCATGCCCACGACTTTCCTTCGTTGACAATGTGGATCTGATTATGGTGGACCATGTTGATTATGTCTAACCATAGTTTACTATGGCACTATTGGATTACAACGTTGATCATGTTTTGTTTGTCTCATTGCGACATTAGATTTTTTTCGTCACATTGTGACATCAACTTTTGTTCGTCACATGAGATCGTAAGGTTACGGTCATAAAATTATGATGAATATTTTTTATTGTCACATTATCTTATGCTGTTGGAATAGGTTTCTCACAGTCGGATTGTGGGCTATGTTCATCACATTGCGATGTTAGGAAATTTTCATCTCATTGCAATGTTGCTCTATGTTTGTCACATTGCCACATTCGGTTGTGTAGATCACAATGTCACAATGGGTTGTGTTTGTCCCATTACAATGTTTGGAAATGTTTGTCACAATGAGACGTCAGGATACATGTGTCACATTAGAATACAAGGATATGTTCATCACATTATCATGACACAGTTATGTTTGTCACATTGCGACATCCATTTATGTTCATCACATTGAAACGTTACTAAGATTGGTATATTGCGATGTTATTATGTTAGACACATTGTGACCTCTGGATATGTGCGTCACATTACGACTACAGGGCGATGTGTAACACATTTCTATGTCTCGAAATGTCAGTCACAATGCGACATCAAAATATGTGCATCACAATGGAATGAAAGGAAATGTTTGTCGCATTCCAATGTTGGTCTATGTCTGTCACATTTCCACATTCGATTGTGTACAACACAATGCGACTATGGGTTGTATTCGTCCCATTGTAATGTTTCATTTTTTTTTTCACAATGCAACATGAGGATACAAGTGTGACATTGGAACACGAGGATATGGTTGTCACATAATGACAACAAGGCTATGTTTATCACATTGCGACATTTTTTTATGTTCATCACATTGTGACACCAGGGCTATGTTTGTCACATTACGACGTTACTACATTTGGTATCTTGCAACGTTACTATGTTTGACACATTGCAACGTTTGTTCATCACATTGCGAGGCTAGGAAATGTTCATCTCACTGCAATGTTTCTCTATGTTTGTCACATTGCCACATTCGGTTGTGTACATCGCAATGTGACAATGGGTTGTGTTTGTCCCATTGCAATGTTTGGAAATGTCTGTCATAATGCAATGCCAGGATACATGTGTCACATTAGAATACAGGGATATTTTCAACACATTATGATGACACGGTTATGTTTGTAACATTGCGACATCCATTTATGTTTTTCACATTGTGATGTTACTAAGCTTGGTAGATTGCAACGTTATTATGTTCGACACATTATGACCTTTGGATATGTGTATCACATTGCGACTATAGGGCGATGTGTAACACATTTATACATCTCAAAACGTCAGTCACAATCTGACATCAAAATATGTGCATCACAATGGAATGTGAGGAAATGTTCGTCTCATTCCAATGTTGGTCTATGTCTGTCACATTTCCACATTCGATTGTGTACAACACAATGCGACTATGGGTTTTATTCGTCCCATTCTATTTTTTCAATTTTTTTTTTCACAATGCAACGTGAGAATACAAGCGTCACATTGGAACATGAGGATATGGTTGTCACATAGCGACGACAAGGCTATCTTCGTCACATTGCGGCATTTGTTTATGTTCGTCACATTGTGACACTAGAGCTATGTTCATCACATTGTGACGTTACTACGTTTGGTATCTTGCAACGTTACTATGTTTGACAGATTCCAACATTTGGAAATGTTTGCCACATTGTGACATTGGGATATGGGCATGACATTGCAACATGAGAAAATGTTCATCACATTATGATGGCAGGGTGATGTGTGATACATTGTGACGTCTATTAATGTTCATCACATGGCAACATTACTATCCACATTATGATGAAATTTCTATGTTCATCAGATTGTGACGTCAGTTTATGTTTCTGACATTGTGACGTTACTATGCTCGAAAAATTGTAACATTACTATGTTTGACAGAGTGCGATGTTACTATGTTTGACAAATTACAAAATTACTATGTTTGTCACCGTGTAACATCCAATTTATTCATCAAATTATAATTTTGGTGCATCTTCATCGCATGACAAGGTTTGTTTCTAATTTTTGGCATAGTTTTGAAAAAAACATCTAACTAAGTGTTTGATTTGTGAAAAATATAAATTTGAACTCATGCGATATATTACATAGAAGGAAACTTAAAATCATACTTGTATTTTATAAGTTAGTATTTTTATTATTATTTATAAAATGTGTCAAAACAAAAGATAACTAATTATAATTATAATTATTATAATGATAATTAGTTTCCAAAGATGAATTTCTAAATTTAAAAACATGGTCTAAATCCTAATATTATTATACTTCCCTCTTAACATTTTTAAAGATAGAAAAAATTAAAGAACATAATATTCATTACTAGGTATAAACCTACTATCTACTATTACTAAAAACTCATAATGTTATTTATTAAGAAGGCATAATGTTATTTATGTTAATACATAGTAAGATGAAGAATTTTACTTGACTAGTTTAGCACTAAGAAAATGCAAGATTGCTATCTAGAAAACTCTTTATAATTATTAAATTTAGGACTTTAAAAACTCTTAATAAGAAAATGCAAGAATGCTATCTAGAAAACTCTTTATAATTATTAAATTTAGGACTTTAAAAACTCTTAATAATTGTTAAATTATACTTTATCAACTTTGTTTTATTATTGTTTCTCTCTATATAGATAATTGTTGAGGTTTACTTAAACTATGAGTAGGAATGGTATGTTACTAATTATGGTAGATTAACGGTTAAAAAAACAATAGTATATCTAAATATATCTATGAATACCATGTTTTTAGTGCTTCATATAGACATGTTGGTATAATATTTGTTGTCATTTTATGTTTATGCTTGAATGTTTTTAAGAGTACATCTAAATAAATAAATAATTTTATTTATAAAAAAATCTTTTATTAAATTTATTATTATTATCAATTTAATTTCAAAGAAAAAAAATAACCTATTTAATTTAAAAATAACTATCACTTGAATATCACTTTTATAATTGAATAAGTAAAAATACAATATATCAATAATACAACATTATTAAATATTTTTTTTTAAGATTTTAAACATGGATTTGCATATCATGGAACCCTAAAATACTCAACTAACACCAAACTAATATCATTCTTATTTATTCATTACACAATCAACTAATATCAATTGAGGGACATTTCAATTCCAATCTTATTGGCATTTCAAGACCTTTGGCCCGTCAATGTGTGGGCATTTGGATTCTTCCACTTTCTCCTCTACTAATTCTAGCATCAAGAGTCGAAATTATAATATTCTTTAATTTTAAAATAACTACCACTCTCACACAATTATTACAACTATTCATAGATAAGTAACAATACAATATATCTATAATACAAAACATTATTAAATATTTTTCAGTTTTCATTAACAAAGAATAACCTTAACCCTAATTTTATTTTAACCCTAACTCTAATAATCATTATTGAAAATTGGATAATGTTTAATGATTTAAAAGGTTACACTAATAACTGAAAATAAAATTAAAGATAATATTTAATGATTTAAATATTTAGTAATAAATTCAAACTTATATTATTTAATCACATATGTTATGATTTGATTACTATAAGTAAAAGAAAGTGAATGAGCTCCATATATTCATATTTGTCATTAACCATTTATTCACAAAAAACACATTAATTCATTTGCAACCATGCTTATTATTGGAATCAAGTTCCATATATTCATATTTGTCATTAACCATCTATTCACAATAAATTTGCGATGTAACATGCTTATTATTGTAATCAAGTTTATATTGTAGTGATAACTCTGTTATAATTTTTATTCACCTCTTAATCGACTATCCATATCATTTATCTTCTTCACGGTAAAAGAAACCAGAATTTAATATATGACTTTCTATTCACCTCTTCGTGGACTATTCATATCGTTTATCTTCTTCACGGTAAATGAAACCATATATGATTTGCTTAATTAATAAGGAAGAAGATAACGTCTAAATTATTTAGTATGGTGAATTAAATTGGGTGACATTTGTCAACAGAGCCGCAACTGTCTATCAAAATTGAATAAAATTGAAAGAGGTAAAGGGAGTTCGGACTGAGTGTGAAGGATAACATTATGGTAATTCACACTCATCTTTGATTTACTGGTATAGAGCTGATTGCACTGAATAATGCAAGAACTCACTGAAGGAGAATTTGTTTACCTAGCATCATGATTTAACACCAAATTTAATATAAATGAAACCAAAATTTCAATTGTTTTTATTGTTAATTGAAAAATTAAAAGAATTTGATTGGGCTCCCTATTAAATGAAATCAAAATTTCAATTGTTTTTATTGTTAATTGAAAAATTAAAAGAATTTGATTGGTCTCCCTATTGATTGTTTGAATGGGTAAATTTAGAAAGGAAAATGATAGCATCGCACTGAGTATGAAAACTGAAAAGAGTACTTTCATTTGTTTATGCCACTAATCGGATTGGAATTTCTCCATGATGAGATCGTTCAAAGAGAAATGGTGAAAGCTAAAAAAAAATAAAAAAATAAAAAAAAAATGAATGTACATGGTGAGATCTTCATAATAAATGTAAAAAATTATAATTTTTAATCTTATAAAATAAAAATATATACATTATTTATAACAAAAATGAGATTTATATATAATAATCAAATTTTTATTTTATATATTGAAAAAATGCTATATTAAAAAAATTAGAAAAAATTGTGAAAAAGTTATAATTCTTATTCTTGAAAATCTTATTTTTAAATATATAAATGAAACAATTAAAAAAAATCATGTTTGAACGTCCAGCCTAAGCTTTAGGATTAATGGTAAGCAAGCGTGAATTAGGTATAAGTCGAGCATGAATTAGGTATAAGCCCGACAAGGAAATTAATGGAGATTACGAAATGAGATATTATTGTTTTGTTGTGTTAAGCTTCATAAGATTCACATTGCCATGAATCCATTGATCACTACTGCCCTATTTATAATATTTATCCATTGCATGCGGGTTGCACGGTGCCTCCTCTGAGATGCTTTGATGGAGCACACATATTATAACTAAACTTGAGCCCTCTCACATATTATAACTAAAGATCTGGCTGTGAGAGAGTTGTGTGAGAGCCTTTGTGCCGAGAGAGTTAAATTATTTGTTTGAATGGCATAGCCATGTTATTTTGATCTTCTCTGTGCGC
Source organism: Picea sitchensis (assembly GCA_010110895.2). NCBI lineage: Eukaryota > Viridiplantae > Streptophyta > Pinopsida > Pinales > Pinaceae > Picea > Picea sitchensis. Next base: position 11,746 of record SNQJ01S0018422.1, on the reverse strand, counting down.
ATTTGTGTTTGAGGTTTCCTTGTACGGGTGTTTACAATTTATGATAGTGCTAAAGACTGGACCAATGAAACAACAACCACAGTAAAAATAAAACACTACTGTGTATCACATTAATAAAAATTACAGCTTGAATATGTTTTATAATAGATATACAAATAGAAGAAATATAAAAATATATACTTGTGCATGCGGTTCCACCCTCCAACGCTCACTAGGCGAATTTTCGTGACAGTCTTGGAGCAGGGCCAGCCCGGTCTCAATGGCTGATCCACATCCGCCATAGTTCAGAGGTAGCTTAAGTGGGTAGTCCATTAGAATGCATCGAAGATTACCGACCGACGCCACCTTATCAAAGTGCAGCCATTCCAACAGATGATGGAAGCCCTCACAGTCATAGTCACAATACGTTATCATTGATTTAAGTGTAAAACTAAGAATATGTTATCCTCTTTAATTGTTGTTCATTTGATTGGAATTTGTAATTAAAAGTTTTATTAAACCATCCATTCCAATAGGAGGATCCCTATGGACTAAATATGTATTAATACATTATTTGATTAGTATTAATATATTAAATTTTTTTATAGATTAATGTAATAATGTATGAAATAGTTTAATGCATTTAATACTATTAATTAATAATGAATTTAATGTATTAATTAATATTTTATTCATGTATGGTATCAATTAATTAATACATTACATTAATAATGTATTATTTTATTAGTAGTTTATAAATACATTATATTAATAATGTATTTAAGCAGATAGGTGTCCCCCTATTGGAATTGATGGTTTAATGAGCTTTTTAATTGCAAATTCTAATCTAATAGCCAACAATCAAAGATGCTGACATATATCAATGAATGCAATTTAATGTTTTGTTTACTTTTTAACATTTACTTAATATGATTAAAAAATTACTGTGTGCCTATCTAATTGTCATGTTCAAATGATTAACAATCTTACTTGAAATTACAAATTTACTTCATTATTAACTTTTTCTATTTTACTATATTAAATTTAGGTTTCTGCCATGTTTTTCATATCTAAGATACACCTACAATGGCCGATTTACACCTAAAATGCTAGCCGCCATAATTTTAATTTTAATGATTATCATTTCATATTGGTTTGTAGTCAAGAAATCATGGCTACCTTAAGTATTCATTCCATTAATGGCCCGTGCCTCTTCATACCTACGACCGTTGCATTCCATTAATGTCCCGCGCCTCTTCATACCTTCGACCTGTTGATGCCCCCGATCGTTTCATTCCATTAATTCCCCGCACCTCTTCATACATCCTCGGTTGTTTCATTATATTAATGACCTGCGCCTCTTCATACCTCTGACATGTTGATGCCCCTCATCATTTCTTGCCTGACTTACGATGCATAATACAAGGGAGAATAATACAACAACCAATAAATACAACCATGTGTTTTGTTGATGGAATTAGATGTGTTTTTTTTGTTGCTATACGTGATTTTTTCATACATGATCGAAATCATGAATTTTCAATCGATAGAGACCCCAGTCCCACTAACAACTAGCTGGTTACTTCTGCCCATATCCATGGAAACCTAGATTTTATGTGTACGACTCTGTAAGCTTAGAGCGAGACTAGTTATTCTATGGATACTAATGCACAGGCAATGGTGCATAGGTGAATGAATAGGCGACGATGCACAGTTAGATTTATTTAAATTTAGATTGCACATATGCTTCTGCACAATTGGATCAGATTTAGATTGCACATACAGTAAAAATATGCGAAACAAACACCACGGTGAGGCTGCGGTCACTTCTATATTACTCAATGAAGACAGATTACATCCTTATATAGGAAAAGACTCTACCGAGTTGGTTACATGCAAACCAAAGACAACTAGACTCTTAACTATGAACTGAACTGACTCTCAACTATGAATTGACTCCTAACACACCTACAACTGACTCTCACAATTGAAGCTTATAACTCGTGCTTACTCCATTATTTCCAAGTCTCCCCCTTAATGGAGAATGGATTGGCTTCTACACCTAACATCTCCCTAAATAATTCAAACTTAATCTTTCCAAGAGGCTTAGTGAAAATATCAGCAGCATTTTCACTAGTATTACAATACATAAGAGTTATTTCATTTGACTACAACTTTTCTTGAACAAAATGAAACTGAGCTTCAACATGTTTTGTCCTTGCATGAAAAATCTGATTCTTTGCAATATTGATTGAACTTCTATTATCACATCTAATCATCGTAGGTTACTTCCGTTCTTCTCCAACATCTTAAAGAAGTCTTCTTAACCAAACAACTTCACAAGTTGCTGCACACACGGCTTTATATTCTACTTCGGTAGAAGACAAAGATACAATATTTTTATTTTTACTACTCCATGAAACAACCCTGGATCCAATGTTGAATGCATATCCAGTGGTTGAGCTTCGATCATCTAGATTGCTAGCCCAATCAGAATCTGAATAACCTGTCAACTCAACATCNACTTCTATTATCACATCTAATCATCGTAGGTTACTTCCGTTCTTCTCCAACATCTTAAAGAAGTCTTCTTAACCAAACAACTTCACAAGTTGCTGCACACACGGCTTTATATTCTACTTCGGTAGAAGACAAAGATACAATATGTTTATTTTTACTACTCCATGAAACAACCCTGGATCCAATGTTGAATGCATATCCAGTGGTTGATCTTCGATCATCTAGATTGCTAGCCCAATCAGAATCTGAATAACCTGTCAACTCAACATCAGATGCATCAGTATATTTAATACCATAATCAAGTGTACCTTTTAGATACCTGAGTACTGCCTTTGCTGCATTCCAATGGATTTCATGAGGTTTTTCCATGAACTGACTTAACACACTCACAGAATATGAAATATCAGGTCTGGTTGTGGTGAGATAATTCAGACTAACCACCATCTGTCTATACACAGTGCCATTTACCTCCTTCAAACCATCATCATAAGAAAGTTTCACATTTTGTTGCATGGGAATAGTAGAAGACTTACACTGATCCATTTTAAATTTCATAAGTATTTCTCTGATATACTTACTCTTACAAACAAAAGTTTGGCCTGCATTTCTCCAAAAATCAAGACCTAGGTAGTAATGTAACTCACCAAGATCTTTCATTTCAAATACCTTTGATAACTACTCCTTGATTTCATCAATTAACTTCCGTGCATTTCCTGTAATTATTAAATCATCAACATATAATGAAATCAATACTATATACCCTTGTTCATCAAATTTGGTATACAGATTTGGATCACTTTTGCTCCTCATAAAACCCCATTGAAGAAAGAAAGAGTCTATCTTCTCATACGATGACCTAGGTGCCTATTTTAGTTCATACAATGCTTTCTTTAATTTACACACTAAGTGTTCTTGCTCCTTTTCAACAAACCCTTCAGGTTGAGTAAGGTAAACCTCTTCCTTTAACTCACCATTCAAAAATGCAGATTTAAAATCTAATTGATGCAACTTCCAATGATACTTTGTAGCTAAAGAAATTAACATTCTGATAGTATTCAATTTAGCTACAGGTGCAAATGCTTCAACATAATCAATACCTTCTATTTGTGAATACCCCTTTGCAACCAATCTAGCCTTATACTTATCTATACTACCATCTGATTTAAACTTGGGTTTGTATATCCATTTGCATCCAATGGGCTTCTTATGTTTAGGCAATTCAGTCAATTCCCAAGTATTTTTTTTCATTATAGATTCATATTCTTCCTCCATTGCATTTCTCCATTCATCAAAACTCATGGGTTCTATGATATTTGAAATGATACTCATTAGGGCATAGTCTTTATACCTTTCAGGAAGACAAATCTTTCTTGAAGATCTTCTCAACTGATTGTCTTCCTCCCGACTTTGTGAAGATCTATCTTCACCTCTAGGTGAACTTTGACTGCTTGAATTGTCCATATCACTGAGTCATTCTTGTTGCTGCTGTTGTTGTCGTTGTGGGGATGGTTGCTACTAATCTTCTTTAACTTCTTCCTCAAGAATTCTCTGCCATTCCTCATGACTGTTGTCGTCATGATTTCCTACTTCCTACTCATGGAAAAGTACATCTCTACTTGCAAATACTTTGTGAGTAGCAGGATAAAATAATTTGTATGCTTTAAATTCAAAACAGTACCCAATGAAAATACATTTAATGGCTTTAGCATCCAATTTCCTCCTATTATCCTTTGGAATATGAGAAAAAGCATTACACCCAAATACTTTCAAATTATGAACTGTAGGTTTGGAACCATTCATGGCTTTGAAAGGAGTAGCATTATCAAGACACCTTGTTGGAATTCTATTCTTTAAATAAACTGCATTATTTATGGCTTCAACCCAAAATGGATTTGAGAGATTCTTACCTTTCATCATACTACGTGCACACTCTACCAGAGTTCTATTTTTCCTTCCAGCAACTCTGTTTTTCTGTGGAGTGTGAGGTACTATAAACTGTTGTACTATTCCATTATCTTTGCAATATTTGTTGAAGTCTCCTGATTGATACTCTCCCCCTTGATCTGAATGGAGGATTTTGATGGATTTTCCTGTATGCTTTTCCACCATGGTTCTGAATTCCTTAAAGTACTCGAAAACATCACCTTTTTGTCTAAGGAAGTAAATCCATGTGTATCTCATGCAATCATCAATAAATAATAGAAAGTAAAATGCACCTCCTAGAGACCTAGTTTGCATAGGCCCACAAACATCAATATGCACAAGATCTAACACATCTCTCTTTTTCTTATCAGGAATAGAGGGGAATTCATCTCTGTGCATCTTTCCTAATTCACATCCATCACAAGCAACCTTCTCATTCTTTAACATGGGAAGTCCTTCAACCATATTTTTTTTTCTATAATAACAATAAATCAGGATGATTGATGTGTCCATACCTTTGATGCCAAAGAATCTATGTTGGCATAGCTGCAGAAGTGAGTGCATGATGTGCTTTTCTGGTAACATCAAGTTTGTATAGACCTCCTGTTCTGACTCCCATTGCAACAGTTTGGAAGTGGTCCAGCAGATCCTTCACTATGCCATAATTCTTGAAGAATTCAACCTTCAAGTTTTGATCTGTAATGGTGGACACGGAGATCAATTTTTTCTTTATTCCTGACACATACATCACATTGCAAATGTGACGAAAAGTACCATTTGGAAATGTCAGAGGAATGTCTCCATATCCCTTGATCTGATGAGCGCGGTCATCTCCAAGATATATGTTGGCACCATTATGTGTTTCTTTAAAATTAACATACCAATTTTTATTACAAGTCATATGTATTGATGCTCCAGAATCCACAAACCAGGCATCAAAATCATCCATTTCAGCAGATAAAGGAGTGTTAGACACAAACAACTTAAGATCTCATGAGTCAAAATTCGGGAGTTGATCAATATCATCACTAGAAATATATAATTTGATATCTTGATTTGAATATTTTTCTGCATAATGACCTGAATGTGTTATAGGTTTATTCCTAGCCTCATCACTTTTCTTCTTATGACAGTCTTTAACAATATGTCCAAGTCGACCACAATAAAAACAACTATTTGACTCATTCCTGTCAGATTGCATACCTTGATTTGGAGATTGTCTTCTCTGCAATGAACTGCCTCTCTGCCATGAACTGCCTCTCTGCCATGAACTGCTTCCTCTACCTATTACTCCTGATCTCCCTCTCGCAGATCTATTATTTGACCACAGTGCCAAATCTTTACTCGAAGGGTTCATATTCTCGTGCCTCTCTTCCTCTTGCAGCAAAATACCTGTCAGTTCTTCAAACGTAGGAGGTTTCTCCCTTGCTGCGAGACCTGTTATGAACATATGATAATCTTCTATCATACCATTTAAGGTAATAGTGACCAGATTAGTGTTGGAAACAGTTTCCCCTATATTTACTAGCTTGTCTTTCACCTATTTAATACGACCCAAAAACAAACTAACAGATACATTTCCATCCATATTAATGCCTAGCAATTTAGTTTTCAGGAACAAAATGTGATTTGTGTTGCTAGTTTCATACAATGCTTTAAGCGCTATCCATGTTGCAGCAGAAGTTGTAGCATCTCTAATATGTGGAATTATGTTATCTTTAACTCACATGCACAATAATACCTTTGACTTGTTTTAGCGCTTCTCCCAATCTTGGATTTGTGCTGCTGTCGCACCGGCAGCCACATCAGGTTTCAGTTCAGTTCCCTTCACAATGTTCCAGACACCATAGCCCTCCATGAGCGTCTACATATTGAATTTTCACTTAATGAAGTTCGAGCCATCTAACTTGTTGGCTTCATTGAGGTAGGTCTCTGTCAACGGATTCGCCATCACTGCAATTTAGTCTCTCGAAGTGAATCACCAAGGATATGCAACTTTTTGTCGAGTTTTCTCTTGTGTTGTCCGTCACTCTGCCTTCGGATCCACTGATCCAACTGTATCTATGTTCTCAGCTTAAATCATGCATGCACCTTTAAATCATAACCCCCACTTTTAAACATCCACCTCACAATTTCTTACCCACTTTAAGTATTAAGAAAAAAAAGTTCCTTAAAAGAAACCTCCATTTTTTGTTTTAATACACATGCATGCATCCACTTTAATAATAAAAAACAAAGTGAATAACTCCTCCTTAAATTTCTTAAATACACACATCCACTTTTATTTATTTAGCCATCCTTTAAACCTTTCATAAAACAATGAACCGTGCACTCAAACAAAACTTATACCACTCATTCCATTCAAACTCCACGCATGCATCCAAAGTCTACTTTTCAAACTCACACATGCATTCAAACTTGCATCAAACTCACGCATGCATTCAAATTTTGCAAATGGTGGATCGGCCTTACGCCACGGTCCAAGCTCATGCAACCTCTCTTGCCTCGATTTGCTCACGGATCTTCCTCCATGCTCAAAGCCTCAACTTGCTCTCACGCAACTATTCTCCAACTCAAACCCACACGACTCTTCTTATCCAGCCTGCAAACCAACTAATGTCTTCGCACCTTACCCTACCGTAGAGTGCGGGATGTTTGCATCTCACGAGTTACTGGCCTGCGAAAATCTTGAAGGATGTTCGCACTTAAATGCAGAGCAGCATGCGAAAATGTTTGGTTCTAAGTATCCGCGAAAGTGTGAGTAATATGCCATCGCACCCTACCAGAGGAGGGACCTGCGAACCTCTAGAATTTTCGCACTTCACTCCTGTGGCTTTGATACCAAGTCAAAATATGTGAAACAAACAATACAGTGAGGTTGTGCTCACTTCTATATTATTCAATGAAAACAGATTACATCTTTATATAGAAAAAGACTCTACGAGTCAGTTACATGCAAACCAAAGACAACTAGACGCTTAACTATGAAGTGAACTGAATCTCAACAATGAACTGACTCTTAACACGCCTACAATTGACTCTCATAACTGAAGCTTATAATTGGTGCTTACAACTGGCACTTACTCCATTCTTTCCAAGTCATACGGTTCTGCATAATTGGATCACAAGCACAAATGGGAGACTAAGTTTTCACAAGTTTACGAAGTTTAATCATGGTGTAACAGTGCGTTCAAGTACGAGGCCTCAATAAATGTTGCACAGTGCGTTCACGTACCAGGCCACAAAATTGATATCTACGAGTGTTTCTCTTGCCTTTTATACAACACCGTCTCCATGAAACCATAGCTAGAGAAATTTTCTCTATTCATGTTAGGTTTTAGGTTTTAAAACATTGACCTCTCATTTCATTAGGGTTTTGTCATGTGTGATGGATAGTTGGTGTAGCATACGTATTCACATTAAAACATTTAAATGTTTTTAAGGTTTTGATAATTCAATATCTTTTAAGGGAGACAAAGACACCACATGTTTAGTGAAAACATACATTTTGACCAAAACGACGGAAGCACCGTAACTATTCTCTTCTACATTTAGAAGTATGTACCTATATTATTTCAAATTTTTAGATATTCTAAAACAGTAGTGTTTGTAATTAAGACTTTAGAGATTCAAAATAGAAATGTAGATTAAACCTAAGAAAAAATGATATGATCACAAACTTTATTATTAATAATAAAAATATCATATATAGTGTGTTGTAAACTAATGAATAGATATAAAAAGATGTCTTCAATCCGGCCATATGATATATCAAGTGCGTTAATGTATGTATCGTTACAATCGAATATTTTTGGTTTGCATGATATGCGGATATGCCCATGCCCACATTGCAAGTTGTTAACCGGATGAAAGCATGCTGGATCAACAAGTTACTGAGAACAATACATGATGACGTATATAATTATATTTTTGAACAATACATGATGACGTATATAATTATATTTTTAAATGTAACGTAAGTGTTTAACTTAGACTAAATTTATTTATTTATTTATTTTTGAATTATTTTCTCTTAAAATAACACAAGTTTAATGTTATTAAAAGACTAAGTTTTCAGTCAATGAGTGAATCGTTTTATCATAGTGAGCCATAAAATGGCACCAGTTTTTGTAATCTAAAATTATTTTGTAACTGCAAAATATTTTGGACGCTATCAATATAACTACTCCCCGGTCCAAATCCTATAAATCTTTTTAGGTAATTATTTCAAATTAACACGAGGTATAAATCTCAACAATTAGACAATTATTTCAAATTAACACGAGGTAGTCAATGGCAGCCATACATTGAGGGGCGAATTCCCATCCCATCAAAATTTGACGACAAATTCAAATAATCAAAATGATATTTAAATTCATTATAATTAAGAGTTTCATTTTAGATTTATTTCATGCGAAAGAGTCATATATTTATTTTTAATAAACCCTATCAATATTAAATTAGAATAAATATTTTAAAATTTTTATTTTAGGTTTATGCCATATAAAATAATCATATATTTATTTTTAAATTTATTAAATAGCTAAAATATATTTTTAAATTTATTTAGTCAAAATAATTTAAAAAATAAATAGATTAAAATAGATTTATAATTCCAAAATAAATTTATAATGTTTAAGTAATTTTTATTTCTCCAACTTCAATTATATTATATAAATTTATTTTTTCAAAATTGAAATTGGTTCAATAAATTAATATATATTAATAGTGTAATGTATTAATAGTTCAATTGGTTCAATTAATATATTAATAGTGAAATTGGTTCAATTAATATTAATAGTGTAATGTATTAATATATTTTTAAATTTATTAAGTAGCTAAAATAATTTAAAAAATAAGTAAATAAAGATATATTTATAATTCCAAGTTTATAATGTCTATACATTTATTTTCCCCACTTCTATTATATTATATAAATTTATTTTTTCAAATTTGAAATAGATTCAATTGATTAATATATATTAACACTGTAATGTATTAATAGTTCAATTAATATATTAATAGCTCAATTGGTTCAATTAATATATTAATAATGAAATTGGTTTAATTAATAGTGTCGTGTATTAATATATTTTTAAATTTCTTAAGTAGCCAAAATAATTTAAAAAATAAATAGATTAAGATAGATTTTTAATTCTAAGATAAATTTTTAATGCCTAAATTTTTTTTATTTCCCCACTTCTATTATATTATATAGATTTAGTTTTTCAAATTTATTAATAATAAATTAAAATTAATTATACATCTATTTTATATAAGGTTGTAAGCATGTAATTTCTCTATAAAGTTGTAAAACATGTATTGTCTGTTATGTAGGATTTAACGGGGAGATGTGATATATGAATCCAACAGTCATCTTTTAAATTTTTAATTATTTAGATTTTCAAGTTTTGAAATTTTTAATTATTGATAATGAAATAGAGTATAAAGGTTGTTTGGAGTTTTATATTTATTTAAATAGTGGCTAGAGTTTTAATAATATTATGTATAGTTTTAAGTTTTATATGTGTATGAAAGGTTCATTGTTATAATATCGAAATTATGTATTTGAAATTGTTTTTTACTAATTTGTATTTTTACCATATATTTTATGGAAAAGTATAAATCATTTTATATAAAGTAAAAGATGATTCCATACATTTCATTGTGACTAACATTTTCCAATGTCGCGATGTGAAGAACTTTTTCCAACGTCGCAATGTGACAAAAAATTATTGACGCCACATTCTAATGACCATTTTCCCAAGGTCGCAAAAGTAAAACATAATTCTACACTGTGTGAAGGGTTTCCAAACATTGCATTATGATGAACATTCCCCTACGTCACATTGTGATGAATATTTTCCAACGTCGCAATGTGACGATCATTTCCCAATGTCGCATTGTGACGAATGTGATGAACATTTCCTTTTTGTTAGCAATGTCCTTAGGAAAAATATAAATCATTGTCTAAAAAGTAAAACATGATTCCATACATCTAATTGTGACTAACATTTCCATTTCATTATGATGAACATTTCCATTGCATTATGACTAACATTGCATTATAATGAAAATTTCCCTACATCACATTGTGATGAACATTTACCAATGTCGCAATGTGACAACCATTTCCCAATGTCGCATTGTGAGGAATGTTTCCCATCGTCACAATGTGAGGAAAATTTCTCTTGTGTTATCAATGTCCTTAGGAAAAATATAAATCATTGTCTAAAAAGTAAAACATGATTCCATACATCTCATTGTGACTAACATTTCGAAACATCGCACTCTAACAAACATTTCCCAATGTCACGATGTGATGAACATTTACGAACGTCGCAATGTGATAAAAAAAAATTGACGCCACATTTTAACGACCATTTTCCCAACGTCACAAAAGAAAAAGATGATTCTAGATAGTGTCAAGTGTTTCCAAACATTGGATTATGATGAATATTTCCCTACGTCGCATTTTGACGAACATTTCCCAACGTCGCAATGTGACGACCATTTCCCAATGTCGCATTGTGACGAACGTTTCTCGTCCTCACAATGTGACTAACATTTCACTTTTGTTATCAATGTCCTTAGGAAAAATATAAATCATTGTCTAAAAAGTAAAACATGATTCCATACATCTCATTGTGACTAACATTTCCATTGAATTATGATGAACATTTCCATTACATTGTGACTAACATTTCCAAACATCGCACTCTAACGAACATTTCCCAATGTCCCGGTGTGATGAACATTTTTAGATGTCGCAATGTGACACAAATTTCTTGACGCCACATTCTAACGACCATTTTCGCAATTGTGATGNTATATATATATATATATATATATATATATATATATATCACGCATAGTCATTGTCATGGTCATCATCAATTGGAGTTAACTATCGTGATGGTGAAGCATAGGCTATCACTCTAAACCATCGTCATCATCATGGTGATGGTGATGGTGATGGTCAATGTTTGCTATTTATGTAATAATGTATTATTAATGTATTTGTACTTTATTACTTTAATATATTAATGTACTATTATAAATTAAATATTTCTTTAATGTTTTAATGTTTTATTAATGTATTAATTAACAATACTTTATTAATTTTTTAATATTTTATTAATGTATTATTTCATGATCTATAAATATTTGTAACGACTCTAATTGAATAAATGATTAAAGATTACAAAGAAAAAAACAGTTAAAGAAAATAAGCATGATTAATTGTGTGATAATCAAACTAAAGAATGCATTTAATGAACTGTGACGGAAATTAAGGGAAAAGAAATAAAATAATGTAAGAACA
>SNQJ01S0018421.1:131143-142716 GCA_010110895.2 Picea sitchensis | reverse complement strand
ATGAAATGCCAAAAGTCATGTGGGCCCCATTGGGGTAAGTTAGTACATCAACTTCTCGGGGACGTAACTTTTGCATACAATCTTCGTTTATGGTGCACGATAGCTTGTTGGAAAGGTATTGATGAGGAAATTCATTTAGGGGGGTAAATAAAAGCCTTTGGTTTTCATTGAGGTTACTGATCATGAAAAATTATCATTTAGACCCTCAAAATGGCCCCGGAAGTTTAGGAACCGAAAAAACTACTAGAAATAGTAAGTTGCCAGAAAACTATTTTGCACCAGTTGGAAAAGATGGGTGGCCACTGAGATAATCCTATATCAATAATACCCTATTAGGAGTCAATGTTATCCATTGTGTTGAGTTCCCCCATCAAATGAGGAAATTTCTGTTGAATTTGGCCCCGGGTGAGCCACTTGCCTTAGTGCATTTGTTGCCCTGCTTTGACAACCTAATAAAGCTAGGTCCTCTGTTGGCAAGTTCCCTTCACCTGTGTGTCCAGGATATGATTAGTGGATTCTTTTTCCATGCAGTCATGGTTGATCTATATTGGTGTAAACAATTATGTTATCTCTAAGGTGTCCAATAATGGTGGAAAATAAGGTCGAAGGAGGTCCACACTGAACACCAGGTGCAAGCCAAGGAAGGGGGAAGATTGACCTCAAAATAATTGTGACACAAAACTTTGGTGATCGTTTAGGGTCCATAATGGAGTGGACGAAGCTTTCGATGAGGCCCTGTAAGGTGTTATTTTTGCAAGTGCAACCAAACTTTGTCTCCCACCTGAAATTGGTGTGGCACCCGATGTTGATAATGGCGTTGCTTTTGCTTGGAATTGGACTTCTGTAAAATATCTTGAACCTGTTGGCGGATGTTCTAGATCCTCTCAATGAATCAGGTGGCTTTGTCAGCTCTAGTTGGAGCATGCGATGAGTCTTCTCGGGTGGCCACAAGGGGCAGTGAAAAATCCATGGGACCCAATGGTTGAAATCCCAACCCCACCTGAAAGGGGATATGGTCGATTGAACTATGTATGGCTATGTTGTAGTTGTGATGAACATAGGGAAGACTCTCATACCAGGTGTGGGGGTGCTTGGAATTGTACATGCATAGGATGTACATGATCATTTGGTTGACGACCTTGGTTTGGCCATCAGTCTGGGGGTGGAAAGTAGTGCACTTGGTGAGCTTTGTGTCTAGCAATGACCAAAGGCTCGACCAAAATGTGTTGAGGAACCACTTGTCTCAATATGAGATAATCGTTTGTGAGATTCCAAATATTAGTAGTGGCCTTCGCTGTGGTGCTCCTCTTATGGGCGACCGGAATCGCCATCCTAGAAAAGTGATCAACAACCACAAAAACAAAGTCATTTCCCTGCTTGGTGGATGGAAGGCCCAAAATGTAGTCTATTGAGATGGATTCCCAGGGCCTGTTAGGAGTAGGAAGAGGAGTGTAAAGGCCTTGTTTCTTAGTGGTCTATTTGACAATAGCACAGGAAGTGTAGGACCAGATATACTTGTTGACATCCTATCGAAGTTTTGGCCAGTAGAAATGTCGTTGCAACACTGCCACTGTATTTTCCATGCCGAAGTGTCCTTCCACTAGACTGTAATGGGCTTCCCAAATCAGTTTCCCTCACTCCCTTGATGGAAAGAAGATATGGACCAGATAACACATTATCCCACCTTGAAGATGGAAATTAGTAACATCTTTGTTTTCTCCCAACATATGGTAGGTGTTGGCGAAGTCAGGATCTGTCTCATAGAATTGGGGCCATATGAAGGTCTTGTCACCATGAGAATTGAAAACTATGGTGAGTGTAGCGACTTGAGGTTGAATGGGGAAATCAATGAATCAATTGGTACTTCCTATTTTATACTCGATATTGAGGTGGAACTACTACAAATATTTGGACCACTTTTGATGGTGGTCATTTTGCAATTTTCCTTATGTATGCATGAACTGTAGCGGCTTATGATTAGTGTGGATGACTGTGTCCTTCCCAAGAATGTAATGCCTCCACTGGAAGAAGGATTGCATAATGGAGTACATTTGTTTGTCATAAGTAGGGTACTTATAGATGACAATTGATAGTGTCTCACTATGATAGGCCACGGGGTGGTCGTGCTGAGTGATGATTGTTCCCACAACATAGTCTGAAGCATCTGTCTCAATCTATAAGGGTTGTTGCAGGTCAGGTAATGAAATAACTGGGGCAGAGCATAAGCATTGATTCAGATCATCGAATTCTTTTTGTTGGGACGATCCCCATACAATTTTTTCCTTACCACCATCTCTGGTTATTTGGTTGAGGTCCCATGTAATATGGGAGAATCCCAACACAAACATATGACAGAAATTGGAAAGGCCTAAGATGATCCGAAGCTCAATGAGCGTGGTTGGGACTAGCCAATCATAGTTGACTTGGATCTTGGTTGGATTAACATGCACACCATGCACATCAACAATGTAGAATAGGTATTAAACCTTGTCCATGTAGAAGGAGATTTTTTCTAAGTTGGCATATAGCTTGTGTTGCCGCAAAGTGTGCAGAACCTGCTGAGTATGCTGCAAGTGTTATTCCCAAGTCTCGTTGTATACGAGGATGTCATCCAAATACACCACCAAAAAATAATTAGTGAAAGGCTGCAAGATATCGTCCATCATCCTCATGAAAATTGTTGGGGCATTTGTCAACCCAAAGGGTGTGACCATCCATTCAAAAAGACCTTCTTTTGACTCAAAGGAAGTTCTCCATACATTTGTCTATTCTATTGGGACTTGATGGTAGCCATACTTTAGATCAATCTTACTGAAGTATTTGGCCCCTTGAGATGATTAAGGAGATCATCGATTCGGGGAATCAGGTATCGGTTCCCCTACTGTTATTTTATTTAGGGCCTGGTAATCAATGTAGAGTCCCCACATCCTGTCTTTCTTTTGCACTACCATTATTGGGCTTCCACAAGGTGATGACCTGGGTCGAATGTGCCCCTTGTGGAGCAATTCTTAAATATGACTCTTTCTCTCCTCATTTTCTAGTAGAGAACAATGATAGAATGACCCATTGGGTAGCGATGCATCAAGAGTCGGATCGATAGGATGCTTGACCTGGTAGTGCAGAGGTACACCAGTAGGTGATGAGAAGATGTATTTGTATTCTTCGACGACCTTATCCACTTGCTTCTAGTATGTGTAAAGGTCAGACGCGAAGGCCATGGATGTGACCGCAACCTTTCACTCACTTTCTGAGGGAATCATGAAGAAGAAAAACTTCCTAGTATGAGAATTGACCTTCCTACATTGCTTGGCAGAGATCAAGGAAATAACATTAGGTGGGACTACCTCGGGACTCCTGTAGAATTTCCCATTCAAAGTAATAATAAAACTGCGAGGCCTAGACTCATATGCAACATCCCATTTCTATAAATAAGGTTGGCCCAAAAAAAAATCACAAAATTCAAGGGGAGAAACATCACACAATACCTCATCTTTGAATGGATTAATGTTGTACAACATGTGACACTATTAGATAACATGAAGATCTCTTCCTTGATGGAGCCATCCGATAGTGTAGGGTTGCGGGTGCAACATTGTTGATAGAGATAGATGCTTGACGACCTCTGCTGAGATGAGGTTATTCTGGCTACTGCTATTAATGATGAAGTGCAGTGGAGCTCCTTGTACCCACATATGTGAATGAAAAAGGCGCTCACCTTCCTCTGGCTCATCAAGTTCATCAGGTTGGATCTTAGTGGTAGAAATGGTGACACTGGGTTCCCCGTCAATGATTCGTCTCCCCTTTTTTGGTTCTGACTTGGATTCAGAACCCGCATCTGATTCAAAATCTTTTACCTCAGCCACCATTGACTTCTTTGAGCATAAATCAACAGTGTTATGCCAGGGGCTCTTATGGAAGT
The DNA here is from genome assembly GCA_010110895.2 of Picea sitchensis. NCBI lineage: Eukaryota > Viridiplantae > Streptophyta > Pinopsida > Pinales > Pinaceae > Picea > Picea sitchensis. The sequence goes on along the minus strand of SNQJ01S0018421.1, from coordinate 138,797 downwards.
CACACCACTTCCCGGTATCTTTCTTTATCTTCCCGTTTTCCTTCTTTGCTTGGGGCTTGGACTGGTTTTCTTGAGGTTTCCCATATTTTCTCTGTCCTTTTTTCTACGGGTTGAGAATGCCCTTGCCCTGCTTCTCTTGTGAGGGATTCCCAGACCCAAACTGTCACATCTTTTGTTTCATCTTCTACTCAATTTTGACAACATATCGATAGACCATGCCCAAGGATGATATGTCCAAAAAATCCATTTATTTCTGGATCTATATATGTAGACTGTCATGATACATGAGAACCAAATGTCACTCAGAATATTTGACACCCAGATTGGTGCGCAAGGTATGTAATACATTACTGAACTTTAGCATTGTTTGGTCTCTTTCCTGCCACAATGTGGTCCATCTTGTATACAAGTAATCATAACTTCCAACATGGTAGTATTGTTCCTTAATAACGTCCCTCAAGGAACCCCAAGTCGGTGCAACTACAAATAATGTGGATCCCTCTATTTCCTTTTTCTCTTTGACATGGGGGATGGCCTTGAGGAGTGAAAATGTAATATTTTATCTATCGGAAAAGTTGTGGATAGAAAAAATAAGATTCTAGAAGGTTTAACCATTTATCTACGTCATATGCATATATTTGACCTTCAAATATAGGAATATCAAAATTGATTTGTACCTTGAAGGGGGAGGCACCTCCACTTGAGGTGGATGCATCACTTGTTGGTAGTCATCAAAGGATTTGTGCAAAGTTTTACATCATCTCATTCCTCTGTTGTTCAATGGATTCCTCGAGCAATGTTTTGAAAGGATCTCATGTCCTGTCGTCTTTGTTTTCGCCTGCCATAAACAGTTTCTTGGGCATGTGAGAGAATTTTTCCTTAAGAGAAACAAGCTTGAGACCCAACTCTCTATACCCAGACCGTGTAGGGGACATGCATTAAAAAAAAACAAGGAGCAGACCTCTCTGATACCACTAATCCATATTTATGAGCGGAACGAAATGAAATGACATATTTATAATATTAACATAGAGACACAATGAACAATAACAAAGATACAGTAAAAATTGACTTCTATTAAATAAGAAATATGTTGGGAATTGTCCAATGCCCAGTTTCACTATGTAGCTCGTGAGAGTTTGTGCTTATTTTAGTAATTTTGATTTTATTCTTTGCACTTCTAAAAAAATAAGTGCAAATTAGGATTGAGGTACTTTTTGATCTTCTAAATTAGGATTGACCACCTCCTTGTAGTATCTTAGTTTCCTTTTATCATATAATTATTTATCACACCACATATTCTCTTTAAATTTAGAAGTGATAATATTTTTAATACTATTGGTATTTTGCATGATGACTTCTTCTTGTATTCCCCAATGATTTAGCCAATATTTGACATATTTATGCCATCCCTGCTTGATCTGTTGATGGTTTTAATAGAAAAATCACACTGGGTACAAATGAATGTCCTCTTTATTGTTTTCTTTTCTTTTATAAATATTTTAAAAAAGAAACCACACTACCAACTAAAATCAAGAATACAATTGAGAAATAACTTTTCAAGTCTAAAATGAAAGAATGCAATATAGATATCTCCATTCGCATTCCATTTATAAATGGAAACTCCTAGTTGCATAAAGGATGTAACTAGCACTATACTGGAAGTATCCCACTTGATGGCTACATTAACTAGGGTTGAATTTAGATACATTTCCCCTACATCAAGAAAATTTCCTTCCATCCACTACCTTTTTAAAATAATTTGGTGCAATATCTTGAATCCTAACCTTGAGTATAGTTACCTCATTAGACTACACCACCTCTCTAATGTAGTGGAATTATCTAACATCCTCGTCCATCAAATCCACTGCTCGACAATGCTACTACGTGGAACAATCTCATACATATATATATAACATGCATGTTTAATGAAAATTAACCAAACAATACAGAGTAATCACGGGATTACTGCTAACATACAAAAATAATGGAATTAACAATAATTCATAATTTCAACGGAATACATGATACATTTCAAAGACACAGACATGCATCACAAATAAATTAAGTACATAATTAATACTTATCTTTTAACTGGAATAACACCACCAACTGCGTCCAGACCTTCCACGAACCTCCCAGCCTTAGACCATGCTGGTCATCACTCTCAGTAGTAGGTCACCCCTGAGCTGGGGCTAATATCCAATGGGCAAGGGAATCTTAGGCTAGGCAAGGTCAACAGGAAGACACACAGTTTATGAGGATGGATTCTCTCCCAAGAGCCAATTATTCCCACTACTCATAGACTCTCATTTCCCACATCCCTATCCCATCCCAGGAGTATACACCTTCACCATCAAAGTGGACATTCCTTCAGTTGCTAAACCTCCCTTGCCTTGGGCTTCAGCAACAGGACAGACCAGAATTATCCGAGCTCTGTGGAAGCTACAAGACCCCTTCCAAGAGTTCTCACTTCCTCCACACACTCTCTCACCTAGAGAGAATCGCTCATAGGCTTGACAACCTGCTTCTTCAACCAGAACCACCTCTCTGACCTGGAGAGAGTGTTTCACACAAGCCTGACAACCTTCTTCTTCAACTCCGTTCCAGCACAAGGAGGACAACAGTAAGGCTCAGCAAGGAAAAAATGACGTCAACAATTCACACTCAACCAAGGGACTACATGGCTACAACAAACCATAGTTATAACACAGACGACATAGATAATTATGGTATCCTCAGGGTTTCACATAAGACAAAAACCCAATTGGTTAAGCACGAACTCGGATTCGCAGTGTGGATAAACTAGGTTCACAAGACACATAGGAGACACGACTTAGTCCACGGGTTTGCCATTGGTTTTCAGGGTGCATGAAGGAATCAACACAGAGATCAAACACAAGCTCAAACAGTTCAAATGGAGGATGCCTCGACATCTCAGGATAACATTCCAGGTTGGCCTCACGGTTTTGGGTTTCAGATCTACGTGAGGTATGAAGAGATCATACACAGAGGAAACACAGTTTAGACATCGGACACAAGAATGGAGAATAACCCCAGTTACGACTCAATTATTGGGTTAAATTTCATGTTCCTGGGCCGACACATGTTTCCCATGAAGCTGCATGCATTCCATCAAGTATGCGTTCCCTTTTAAAGGAACTTAGGATAAAAATATACCTTTCACACCACTTTGGAATAATAATAAATCATTATTCAAGGACTTAATCCCTCAAGCGTATCCATGCTTCCAACCTTTCAGTCCCCTCTCCCTTATCTATCCTTGTGGAAACTTAGTCCCCCATCACTCTTTCTTCGTGGTCGGTTGGCACACGACGATGTTTATATTTTATTAATGATCTACATAACTACATATACAAAATCAGGCTCTTGGCCTTTAACACTTAGGATCTCTAGCCTAATAAACACATAAGCCCAACAACTTATCAACACTCAGCTCACCAGCCTACAAAATAGGTTTAAAATACATAATATAACTGGGCTCATCCTTGGGGATATTACAATCCCCTCCCCTTATTTTTTCACTGTCCTTAGTGCAGATTTTACACAACATCAACAAGATTTCCAAAATATTCAAAAAGATGTGGCTATTATGCCCGCATAGCATCCTCATGATCCCATGTCACATCCTCATGACCGTACCAGGTCCACTAGACCTTTACAATCCCTATGGATTGATTCTGGAGTTGTTTTCTCTTTCGAGTCCAATATGCGCATAGGATGCACTTGCAAGACACCTTATTGCTCCAACTAAATCACATTCCAATCGATAACATGATTAGAATCATGTATATATTTCTTAAGAAATGAAACATGAAACACATTATGTACATTCATGGGTGCAGGTAATGAAATCATATATGCAATTGGCCCAATCCTTTCTAGGATTTCAAATGGCCCACAAAATCTGGCTACCAACTTCAAACAGTTTTCGAGGTTCAGGGAACTTTTATTGGATTTCACTTTCAGGAAAACATCATCGCCCACTTTAAACTCTCTGTGGGTTCTATTTTTATCAACATAACGTTTATGTCTGTCTTGGGAAGCCTTTAAATTCTGGTTAATTTTTAGCATTTGCTCTTCCATTTCCTTGAGCAAATCTGGATCAGCTACTGCTTTATTAGCTAGATTATCCAAGCTTACTGGAATATTGCACTTTCTTCCATAAAGTGATTCAAATGGGCTCATATTCAATGATGCTTGATATCGATTGTTGTAGGTGAATTTTACCAAGTGTAGGTAGTCTTCCCATTTAGATAGTTTGTCCATCACATACATCCTTAGCGTGTCTTCTATTACCCTATTCACCCTCTCTTTCTGTCCATCGGACTCATGATGATAAGTAGTGTTGAAGATCATATTCATTGTGAATCCTTTGAACAACCTCTTCTATAACTTTGAGGTAAATTTTGGGTCCCTGTCAGACACAATTGTCTTGGGAATACCATGCAATCATGCTATTTCCCTCATAAAAATATCAGTAGTGTTAGCTGCCTTGTGAGTAGTCTTCAATGGAATAAAATGGGAAGCTTTCATATGCTTGTTCACCACCACCATGATTGAATCATGCTACTTTCCTATTCTGGGCAATCCTGTGATGAAATCCATTGTCACTACCTCCCACTTCCACTCAGGAATAGGTAAATGTTGCAACAACCCTCCTGGGTGCCTGTGCTCAGCTTTAACCTCATGGCACTCCATACATCTAGTGATGTATTCTGCAATCTCTTTCTTCATACTTGGCCAAAAGTAATGGCTCTTGAATGTTGCCAATTTTTTTTGATATCCAGGGTGCCCAGCATAAGGCACATTATGCATTTCAGTCAAAATCATAAGTTTCAAGTCCTAGACATTAGGTACATAATTTTTTTTATTGGACATAAGTGTTCCATCAGTTTCCAATTTATAATTCTCCACTTTTTGTGGCATCTTACCTTGTTGTAGCTTTGCTACCAAATCCTTGTACTACAAATTTGTATTTGCAGCCTCCAAAATTATGCCTTTAATATCACTTCGGTACATGCTAATGGTTGTAGCATGAAATTCATGCACTCTCCTGTTGAGTGCATTAGCCACTTTTTTTCCTTTCCTTTGATATGCTTGATATCAAATTCATACTCACAAATAAACTCCAACCACCTACTCTTCCTAGCATTCAAGGTTGGCTGATCAAACAAATACTTCAAACCGTTATTGTCTGTCCTCATTTCGAGCCTCTTTCCCATGAGGTAATGCCTCCATTTCTTTAGAGCGTGAACGATGGCTGCCAACTCCAAATCATGAGTTGCATACTTCCTTTCGTGCTCTTTCAAATTTATGGATTCATAACAAATTACGAATCCATTCTGACTGAGGACTACTCCCATTCCTTCTTTACATGCATCTCTGCACACTACAAATTCTTCATTTGGATCTGCAATCCTCAGGATTGGAGAACTGGTTAACAACTGCTTCAATCGCTGGAATTTTCTCTCACATTGCTCTGTCCACTGAAATTTCTTCTCCTTCCTTTGCAAGGAAGTGATAGGGTGAGCTATCCTCGAGAACCCTACGATAAACCTTATGTAATAGCCAACTATACCCATAAAGATTCTGACTTTTGTTACATTCTTCAGCACTGACCATTCTCGAATGGCCTCAATCTTCTCAGGATCTATACCTATCCCATCCTCTGAAATAATATGCCCCAAGTAATGGATCTCTTTTTGATAAAACACGCATTTTCTCAACTTGGCATACAGTTCGTTCTCTCTTGGCACTTGCAACACCATACTCAAATGTTTTTCATGCACTTCCTCTGAATTGGAATACACCAAAATGTCATCCAAGAAGACTATACAAACTTGTCTAGATAGTCCCTGAATACACCATTCATCAGGCACATAAAAACAACGGGTGCATTCGACAGCCCAAATAGCACCATTGTGAACTCGTAATGACCATACCTTGTTCTAAAGGTGGTCTTGCTGATGTCTTCATCCTTTACCCTTACCTAGTGATATCCTGACATGCGATCTATCTTCAAAAATATCTTTGCATCCTTCAACTGATCGAAGAGGTCATCAATCCTCGGCAGAGGATATTTGTTCTTTATAATTACTTTGTTCAATTGTCTGAAATTGATACACAATCTCAACGCCCCATCCTTCTTATTCACAAACAGGACTAGGGCACCCTAAGGTGACACACTTGGGTGGATATACCCCTTCTTCAAAATCTCTTCAAGTTGCAATTGCAGTTCTTTCAGCTCTGGTGTACTCATTCTATAAGGAGTTTTCGACACTGGATTTTCTCCAGGAATCAAGTTTACAGAGAATTCAATATCTCTTTTCGGAGGTAGTCCAGGTACCTCCTAAAATATATCCTCAAACTCCTTTAGTACCACATGGTCTTCGATATTTGACACCTTATCCTCAAGTTCTTCCTCCAAGTGGGATGCAAATAATTGACAACCTTTCCTGAAACACTTCTTCAACTGCATTGTTGAGATTTCTCTGACAACAACAGCTCTAGGAATTCCTTGGACTACTTTCTGATTTCCTTCCTCATCTAGGCAAGTGAATGCCTTGTTATGACATTCTAGGAAGGCATGGTGTTGTTCCAACCAATCCATCCCAACTGGACAGTCATAAGATCTAAAGGAAGAATGTTCAATTCAATATTTTTTCTCAATCCATTCATTTCCACTCGATAGGACTTAACTAACTCAATGAATTTCCTCTTGGTTCATGTAACCATCTGCACTAACCAATACTTTTCATGTTTTCTTCTCGAAAATTGAAAACTTTCCACCACTCTAGGATCTATATAACTATGGATAGCCCCTGAATCAATTAAAATAGTAAATGGTTGTTTGTTGATCATAACTTCCACTTCAATCATGTGCAATTGATATTATGTTTGCTTATTGTCCAAGGCTGCATAGATTCTAGGTATTCTAATGCCCATGTCCTCCACTATTTTAGCCTGTTGAACATTATGGACAAATATCACTTTGTCATTTCTGTGGGGGAAATCTATGTACCTATGGTTTCCTTTACAACCCCAACATTCCATAGGTGGCGATATTCGCATTTTCCCACCCACTTCAACCTTCCTGGGCTCTCTAAAATATGGTTGTCCTTGAGGAATGTTTCTGAAAAAATGTGGCTTCGCTCCCTTCTCCCTCTGATCCATCTTGAATTTCTTCTTGTCTTCCCAAGCCTTTTAGATAGTAGGATTCTCTCTTTGTTTCTCATATAAGAATTTCTCTCTTCTTATAGTTTCTTCCATAGTCTTAGGGTCATCATACTGAATCTTGTCCCCAATGGTAGGTGGCAGTCCACTCAGATACCTTTGAATCTTGACAGTCTCATCCTTGATGAACAAAACATACTTCAGTAATTCCAAAAACCTTTGTTCATACTCATCAATGGTCATGCTACCGAGCTTGAGTTCAAAGAACTCTTTCATCTTTCTATCATAATATATTTTAGTCAAGTATTTCTTGTCGAAATATCTCTTGAATTCTTTTCAAGTGATATCTTTCTCTCTAATGTGTTTCACCTGCACAAGTTGATCCCACCACATGGATGCTTTTCCTTTCAGTTGATACATCACAATTCTTCCTTCTGCATGAGAGGAATAATTCTGC
>SNQJ01S0018421.1:90391-120701 GCA_010110895.2 Picea sitchensis | reverse complement strand
ACCTCATCGTACATAACACACTATATCACGGCACTTGACAATTGAGCTGCCCCCCGGAGGCTGATTTTAATTAATTATTTTTACTATACTTTAACTTTACATAAAAAAAAAATATACATAAAAATTTATTTATTCTAATTTTTTTTATTGCTTAATAAATTAAATTAATTTTTTAATATCATAATTTGTTTTATTTTTTTTACCAACAATTATTTTTTAATAAAATAATTCACCTTTTATTTTATTTTATATGATTGTTTATTTTTTCTAATTTTTTTATTGTTTAATAACTTAAATTAATTTTTTAGTATCATAATTTTGTTTTCATTTCTTTTACCAACAAATTTTTTTTTTTAAGTAAAATAACTGACCTTTTATTTTATATGTTTGTTTATTTTTCAAATTCAATCATAAATATTCACATAATAATGATAAAAATATGATAATTAATTATTGTACCTTAATATATAATAATTTAATTAATTAAATAATTTTTAATATTAATATCTATATCTATATCTTAAAAAAATGGAAGCAATTCAAAATAATGATTTTATGTATATTTAGAACAATTTTATCTCAATAATCTTCATATATGTTTTCCATATGATTCGAGCACACTTCTAGCTTATGTACATGGTAGGATGCTTATCTATAATAATTCAAAAATATAATCCAACATTTATATTAAATAAAATTTACATTTATTTTGTAAATCTAATTCATCATTTTTATTAAATAAATTTTTCATTTTTTTATTATTATTTATTTTATGTTTTTATCATTAAATATTTTATAAAAATTATTAATTTAAAATGGTTTAAAATTTTAATTAGAAATAATTTTTTCAATATATTTAAAAATAAAATAAAATATTTTTCTGGTGAATTCAACATCTAATATTGTAGTAGCATGTCGTGCAATTTTTACATTGTAATACATTATATCAATGTAGATCCATCTTAGTTTTTGTAGAGACAAATCTTTCATGATGCAAGCATTTCTTAAGTTTTGTACTCTAAATAAAATTACATCTCTAGAAATTTGATGCCTCTTGATGCATGATAGATCCAAAATTAAGATGGATTGACCCCAATTGTGTTGTAAGGATTTCAATATCCATCTTAATAAAATAATTATATATCAACTCTATATATAGAATTTGAGTATGTGGATATAGATATATTTTATTGATGACCCATATTGAAATTTCTTTTTTCTTATTAATATTTTTTTAAATGTCACATTTTAATTCTATAATATTAAGCAATGAGGGAATTCAACCTCTCCCCATTCTCTATAGTAAAAAAAATATCAATATATATTTAGTTTTAATTATTTTATTTCTTATCTTGATATAGAATTATTTTATTAAGATGGATATTAAAATATTTTATTTATAATCAATAATGAAATATTTTTTTATTATTAATATTATTTTAAATGTTACTTATAAACACCATGTTGAACAATTAAGGAATTACACAAAATATGGCTTTAACAAGAATTAGTCTTTCATAACTAAGCCAAAAACACAATATCCATAGCCAAAAACACAATATCCATGAAACCAAATGAACTGAGAATTCTAATTCATCCATAGTAAGATATAAACTAACACTGGAAAGTGTTTATTTAGAATGGTCTAGGGAGAAAATACCAACCATGGGAGGGTGTTGTATATTTAGACAACTCCTTATCCACATCAACTTACAAATTTTTATTATGATATTGTCAAATGTATCACTTCTTTCAATCTAATCATGGTTGAAAGGGATTTATATGTTTTAGTAAATGAGTGTTCAGAAATTCTTAATGTTCTCATAACAAAAACAATGCAAGATTACCAGAAATCGACACCTTTATCGCAGTAACGTCGTGTGCGCATTGATTCAAAAGACAATTTAAGCAGTTTTCTACTTTTGAAAGAGTCACAAGTCTCTTGGTTTCACGGAAAGCTCACTCCACTATTGGATTCGACTGGCCCATTCCTTTACATATTTTTTTGACTGCCTTTATATTTTCTTTTCGATAGCCGGCGTAGTGGAATCGGGAAGAAATTGAATAATGGGATATTGCTTTTGGACTGGAAAGGTTGGTCGTTTCGAAACCTATCTCCACCATAATCGGAGAGAAACTGAGTAGTAGCATATTGCTTTTGGAGAGAAACTGAGTAGTAGCATATTGCTTTTGGACTAGAAAGGGAAGGTCGTTTCGAAACCCACCTCCACCGTAGTCGAGGGAGAATCTGACCTGTAGGATATAGTTTTTGGACTGGAAAGGGAATGTCGTTTTGAAACCCACCTCCACCATAATCGGGGAGAAACTTACCAGTGGGATATTGGTTTTGGACTGGAAAGGGAAGGTCGTTTCAAAACCCAACTCCACCATAATTGGGGAGAAACTTACCAGTCAGATATTGGTTTTGGACTGGAAAGGGTAGGTCGCTTCAAAACCCACCTCGAGCATAATCGGGGAGAAACTGACTAGTGTCATATTGCTTTTGGACTGGAAAGGGAAGGAAACTGCCAGTGGTATATTGCTTTTAGACTGAAAAGGGCAGGTCATTTCGAAACCCACCTCCACCATAGAACGAAGGATTGGGTTTGGACAGATGATGTAACAACACACCGAAGAGACGGTTGGAGATAGATTGATTCGTAGGAATCTGAGATAATATAATGGTGTTTGACATGGATCAGAATGCTTTAGTTAATGAATACTCGCAATCAATGTGAAATAATATATGAATAAATAAAAATTTATGTTATTAAAAGTTATTCTAAGAAAATACAAGATAAGTATAATTTATTGTTTTACAAATAACTATATATAAAATAAAAATTACAAGAGAAATATAATATAATTAATTACAAGAAAAATATAATATAATTTATTGTTTGTTGTTATATATATATTCTAAGAAATTAGAAGATAAAGATATTTTATCGTTATTTTACAAATAACTATTATTATTATTATTTTTGGTTTAATAGAGGTTAACCATCATTATATATATATATATATATATATATATATATATCAATTATTGTAGAGGGTGGGAGGAGGAGGCATTAATAGACAAAATGTATATATAGGGAGGATTAATAGATAAAATGTATATATTATATATACATTTTGTCTATTAATGTCCCCCTGCTCCCACCCTATATATATAAAATGTATATATGGGGGGAATTAATAGATAAAATGTATATATTATATATACATTTTATCTATTAATTCCCCCCATATATACATTTTGTCTATTAATGCCACCCCCCTGTCACCCTCCCCCTCCCACCCTCTATAGAGGGGGGACCATTAATAGATAAAATGTATATATAGGGGGGCATTAATAGATAAAATGTAGATATAGGGGGGCATTAATAGATAAAATGTATATATAATATATACATTTGAACTATTAATCCCCCCCTATATATACATTTTGGCCATTTTACTTTTATTCTAATTCTTTCAAATAACTCTCTAAATATGTAACTTTACAACATTTACAAGTAAGAAGTTATTAGATTTAACATTATTTTTTTTAATTATTGATTTTAAGTTTTTTTTTCCTTTTAATTTTCTATAACTAATTTATTTTGATATAATAATTTTTTTTTTTTGTAAGTAAGAAGTATATATTATATTTGGTGGTGTCTCCTAGAGCAGAAAGAGTTTTCAAAATACAAAATGATACTGGCTGTAATTACTGGACTGCCCCAATAGAGGGGAAACCAGTCCAGCCAACCCCCAATTCAACAGTCTTAAACAGTTGCTGATTCAGAAAACAAACAGAGTTCATCCTATAAGCCATCTAGTCTAGGAGCCTAAGAAATTGGATGCACAGCAAGAGAGGCTAGACACCTGGCGAAAATCCTAACCACGTGGCTCGAAGGTCCTCTACCCACGGTTCTGCCTCTGTGTTGATCGGCTGGTCGTCCCCGCCTTTCTCCTTGCGCTCCTCACGCTCCTTGTTCTCCACTGGGCCGCTTTGTTCTGCTTCCTTCTGCCTCGCTGCTGCCTGTCGTAGCATGCTATCCATCTCAGTGTTAAGTGCCTCCCCCGGAGTAGTGCCAGAGGGGCCCGAGGAGAGCTCCGAATGCATGGCTGAGAGGATATGTAGAAAGGTGGCGACGTTGTCTTGTGTGGCCTGCAAACGAAACTTGAGGTCCGCCACCTCCCTCCGAAGCTCAAAAACTAAATCATACAGGATGCCCAAACGTTCTCTGAAGTGCTTGCTGTCGAGTTGGGCCGCAGGGTGGAGACGCAGTCGCTTAGACTCTCCAAAATCCAGTGGTGCACTTCTCGAGGTACTCGAGGATCCAGGGAAGGACATGGTCGCAACGAATTGCATCCGGGGGTCCTGCGAACAGCGTTGAGTCGGAGGCGACCCTCGTGGGATAGTGGCCATGTAGTGTAGAAGCAGAGACGGTGAAGGTGGTTGGGTGTCCGCGGAGCGAAGATGTACAAACTGCGCAGGTGGAGAGGTGGCAGTAGGGGACATAGTTTGGGGGTGAGAGGAGGAGCCGGTCATCGGGGAGGTTGAAAGCGAGACAGGAGGTCTACGAGGCTTCCAGGGTGAGTCCCTCTTCGGCTTTCCTCTAATTCTTTCTTTCATGGATGTAGGTGAGCAGGTCTGGACAGGGATGAACCAGAATTGCAGATAGACAATGGAGAAAGTCTCAGGACGAGCCTAGTTATGCTTGCGCCGTGAAGAGAGGAGCCCTTTAGTCCGCAAACATGGTGCAATGCCGAATACTACGAGCCATGCCATAATACAAATCGTGGAGGAGCAAAGGGTGGAGTTAATGCCCCTTACCTTGGCCATCATTGCGAATTTAAACGCAATTAAACTCCCGGGACGGAACTGTCCTGCTGCACGGGCCGATCACGTGGCTCCGTGTTGCCTTGCACCATGTCCGGTCCCGTCCATCGCCACGGGGACTCCACTAACACCCCATCCGGGGAATTTTGATATAATAATTTTATTATATGTAAAGTATGTTGATATCTTTCTAATTAAATTAAAAAAAAGATTGGCATGTACATTAGCATAATGAATCTAACCATGGAAATCTCATATTCTTTTCAGAGGAAGGTGTGGATACAAACTTTGAGTTAAAAGTGGAACAAAAAATGGGAACACAAGGTTAGTGAGAAACCCTAACTTTTACCACTAGAATCTAAGGAGTATTCGACATTATTCGACATTCTAGAGTGCTCAAAAGGATTAGAGTTTGGATGTGGTTAGTGACAACAAAGTCAACAAACTATCTTCAACTAAGTCACCTCATATGCCTTCCCCTTGTGAAATAAAATCCATTGATTTTTTTCTTTTGGATCTTGGGGGCTAGAGGTAGAAGCTAAAGGGTTGTAATCTATCAATGAATTCTTGCCAATCCTATGTGGTATCAAAATCCCTACCCAACTGACCCTAATCCCCTTACCTACAATTGAAATTCCTCTAGTAGAAGACAATTTCTTTGTAGGGAGATCTACATCCCCTAAACAAGAAGTAGAGGCATGAATTCCTTCTCAAGATCCCCCTAGAAATCCTCCAAATACAAACTTATACCCATAAGTAAGGGACTTTGTAAAGTGTAGGGGTTAGGTTTTTTTATAAGAGAAGACTAAAACCTAATCACAGAGGGAGAAAGTCTCACTTGTCCATGGTGCATAAACAAACATCCTCAGGGATCAGATGTGGAAAGAAACTTTCATTGATAGGGGGATTAAAGAAAATGCCCCTTTGAGGGTCTCGAATGATCTTTTTGACACTAATTTTTTTAAGGTTTTCCAATCCCTTTAAAAAATTAGCTATCAATAGGTTAATGGAGTCCTTGAAACCCTCTATTATCACACTTCAATAAATTATGATTAATGAAGAGAAAAAAACCTAACATTCCAATTTTTTAGTGGGTATAGGATTTTAGCTTTATTGATGCCATTGGGAGATGTAGTGGGAACATAAATGGTTGTGTGAGGTGCTCTTCACCCCAAATAAATACCAAGATTGAATAATAAGGATTTATTCAACAAAATCACAGGGATTGGGATTTGTATTTTCAAGTAGGAGTAGGCTAGTCCCGAGCAATCTTTTTTTCTCAATTACTTTTCGAGTAGGTTTTTGGATGACTAGTTTTTATATTTTCGACCAATTCAAAACTTAACTTTGATCTATTTTTTGAGCAAGTATAGGGAAAAACCTCAGTTATCATTCTGAAATGCACAAAATTATTCTAAAATGCATAGAATTATTGATCCATGAAAAACTCAGATTAAGCTTGAAAATCTGGCCCAGCTCATTTTTTTTTACCTGAAAAGCAGGTTTTATTCCTTTTTCAAAGCCACGTAGCCATGGGAAATAACCTTGAAGGCGATATACTTTCTTCAACTTCCTTCTTCGTACGCGAATTCCTGGTCATAAATGAATTTCATCTCTTACTATTTTTCCAACGATCCTATAAATATGTCCACTAACCTTATAGTTTCATCATTCAATCAATATTGTTGAGTTATAGTTTCACAGAGTTCTCCGGAATTGATTTGTTCCTTGAGCGTTTGAAATAATGGCTCCATATTATGAGAGTGATCGCAGGAGCCGTAAGTGGTCAAGAGCGTTGCAGAACTCGCGAAGAAGCAGAAGGAAACAATACCAGTTTATGAGAGTGCTCACAGGAACCTTTCCAATCGGGGTAAGTCTTTTCTTACAGTGGAGAGCATTTAAGAACTCGCGAAGAAGCAGAAGGAAACAATACCAGAGAGATATATCAGAAAAGGTGAAGAAAGACTAATAACGACCTCAATAATCTTTTGTTCTCTGCAATCCTTTTGAAAGTTTGGCCATGTGAATGTGTGATCATCCCCATCATTGGCATGGCCAAGATCTCAAAAGGATTGTAGAGAGAATACAGAGATGAAGAAGATTGCCCAGACTTGTCAAGAATGGTTCTTCTTCCCTATATTTTTTATTAATCCCTGTTATTTTGTTATTATATTCCACTGGATAATCTATTTATTCCGTTGTGGCTGTGTCGCCCTAGAGTTGTTTGTCTGTTGAAGTTGGTTTTCCTCTTTCAATATCTTGTCAGTTTTAATAGAATATGTTATGTTTGTCAGTTTTAATAGAATATGTTATCTTTATCCCTTAGCATGAGATAATTTTTTAAATTGAAATCACCATATCCTCTAACTCAATAATAGTTAATTTTAAGAAAAAATTAAAAAAGATGTTTTTCAACAGATATATCCAGAAAAGGCACAAGATCTTCAGGGCTCCTAGATTCGAAGCAGAGATCAGTCCTGTACCAGAACTTCTCATCCATAAGAGGAAAAGAGGTCCACTTTTTAGAAATTGAATGAAAAGCCAACTCCGGAAATCTTTTCATTCACGTTGATGGGGCTTCTTGGACTCTAGAACCCTCGAGGGTGATATCCTTTCTTCTCTATCCTTTGAGAACATGTTTAAATCCTCAATAGATCCATTGTTTCTTGATGTTCTGCACTCTGTTAATGTTAATGAACCACGAATATTTCTCATACTATTGCCAACATTTTGGTGTGAGGTTGTGACATTGTTTTCCTCTTAAGATCGTGCTTGGGCAAGAATACTAAAGATGTTTTGTTATTTTGGTGAATCCATGACTGAAACTGTTTTGTTTGTTGGTGAATCCATGATTAAAAAGTTGTATTCTCATAATTTAAAACCTAAGTTTCTCTATATTTTTGTTTTTGCAGTATCATAATGTGTAGTAAACATTGGTTGAGATTAATATCAGCACATATAAAAAGATTTTACCTAACCCATCCATGTTTATTATATTATCACATTCTGGTGACACTTATAGTGGTTGGCTCAAATTCTTGGAACCAAAGGGTAATGGAAATCATTTATATTCTCCATAAGAAAAAAACATTCTAAAAAAAAATTGGATAATCATTGGGGATTGAAAACTCAACAATAAAGAACCCTTTAAGGAAAGATATGCCTCACATTGATTTGTCTAATTCAAATAGATCTACTAATACAATTATAAATTTGAGAAAAACTATAGAGATTTATAAAATGAAACAAGATCTGACCTTTGACTTAGTGACCCAACCATGACATTTGACTTAGTGACCCAACAATGAAATAGGCTTTAAAGAAGTGAAAATCTCATACCCACTCCTAATACCGACTCCTCCACACTAACACTTAACCAAAATGAGATTTTTTCCTTTCAATATGCTATAGTCACACAACAAAGAGAGGTCATCAACTTGTTTACCCAAATAAAGAAAATGTTGTTGATCCATAGGAATATGTTCCATAAGCTCCAATTTGAGCTTTATATCTACCATAAATTGATGGAAGTGATCCACAAACTTAAAGTTTTCTCATTGATAAACTTAATCATGATTTCAAATCTTTCTTTGATATTAGCACTTTCATGGAATAAAGACACCCTAGAAGTTTTATCAATAATAGGCATTTCATCAAACACTTAGCTTGCAAGCATTTCTTCAATTACTTGTTGTGTAATCATTAACTCAAACACTTTGTGTGCATCCATTAATATTTTGGAAGACAAATTGAGATAACAGCAATGCTAGAACTTGTTGTAGAAAGCTCATGGGCTTGTTCCTGTTCTTGTTGAACTTATAATTTCTTTCCTTTTTACATTGAGTCTCAGCGAAAAACCCAACCATTGGAGAGTCTTCTAATAAAAATTAAACTTCAACAACATACCCAAATTTTTGAATGGATTTATCTAGGTAAGACTTTTTTTAATCTCAATCTTCATGGATCTCACAATAAATTGAACATCATCCAAAGTCAATCCTCCATGTCTCTCACAATAAATGGAACATCAACCAAATTCAAGATCCCCAACAAAGAAAATTTCACCATCTTAATCTTTAAGAAATAATAAACTAAATTAAAATAATAAACAATGATACCAACAAAACCAACTATTTTATTTTAATTTTATTTCAAAAATATTATTTTATATATGAAATCAGAATATGCATAATCCAACCACATCCTCCATTACCATTTAATTTATATATGTTTTATTTATTTAATTACATGGAAAGTCTTTGAAAGAGAATATTCATATCTTAATATTTATTATAATTGGTAAAAACTTGAATTATAAAAACATTATAAAGTTATATATATACTTTTTCCACTAAGAAAAACTCTTATATTAAGTAAATATAACACTGAATTTTTCATAAATTACAAAATGTAATCAAGCAGCAACAGAGAAGTTTATCAACTTTTGTCTCTAATACAACTTATGTTCCACTAATCTTCGTTTTCTACATGTCTGTGTCCACAATACAAAAAAGTTATTTCCTCTTTATATCTGAAATATACAAATTTCAAAAATTTATTGTTGTCCATCTACTTCCTGTGACCAATATATGCAACCTTCTTCCATAAAGAGTGCTTCCTTTGATAATCGATCAACTACCTGATTATATGTTCTGTAAATATGTTGTGGTTTTATTTGTTGGAACTGTCTGCTCAGTGCTCTAATCTTGTTCATCCAAGACTACAATGATATCCCCTGAAGATTACTTTCATTAGTATACCAATCAATAATAATCTTAGAATTACCCATCAAAACTAACCTTGGTACTTGTTTAAGTAAACAAAAAAATAATATTAACCAAAGTGCCAACATCTCTCCTTTTGTATTTGTTCCTTTCCCACAATTCATTTTTAGTTTGTAGGTGCCCAATTAAAGGCATTTCAGTATATGGCCCCAACCCCACATTTTTGTCCTCTTTCCTATGATGCCCCATCAAAAAACCCTACTACCCCGCCCCAATAAAAAACTAGTGGTCTATCAATTATTTTGTGAGAAATGTCCAGTGTTAATTTTTGTTCCCCTGGATCCTGTAGTATGTAATTGCACACTCTAATAAGGTTTGTGACTTATCTTAAAAAATCAACAAATTCCTATGCTTCTAGACCTCCCAGCTGATGAAACATGGAATTTCATTCCAATTTTCCGTTCTTTTTGTCCAATTATGTAGACTGTTTTCAAATTGTCCTCCTTGCCATTTGTTAACCAGCTTAAGTTCCTTAGATAAAATATACCAAATATTTTTTATGAACCTACATTCCCCAAATAAATGTAGCAAAGTTTCTTCACTTTCCTTGCAGAGCACACATAGACTAGGACCCTGAAAGCCCCTTTTTATCAGGTTATCCCAAGTCAATATTCTCTCTTCCAACAATAACCAGCTAAATAGTTTTACTTTTAATGGTAATTTCCACTCCCACAACTCTGAATACCATAATTTTGACTCTTCTCCCCTCCCCTCCAGCATTTGAACTTTGTATGCTAATTTTTCATTAACCTATCCTTCTTTGGTATCCCAAGACCATAATAAACTATCTTTTTCATCTATAAGTTCAATTCCTGCATTTACCAACACATTTGTATATTTTATCCATTCATATTTTAGAGATCCTACCAGTCCTAAAGTATCATCATTTTTCCACCTTGTATAAAAAGTTCCTTCCTGTATATTTGACCCTGCATATGCAAGACAAGTGATCCCATGTTCTTTTAACCTTAAAATAATGTCCTCTGATAATTTATAGTATGAGTTTGACCCAACCATAGGGTCAACTCCAATCTTGATATCATTCCCATTTCCCGGCTTCCAGACCAGCTAGTTAGTGATTATATTCACCGAAGAGGTAAGAGCTCTCCAAAAATTCGAAGTTCCATTCCACTTATTTCTCCCCTGCCTAAACCAACTCTCCACAATTTTTCTTTTGAGATATTTTTGCAGTATCACCTCATGCCAAAGTCCAGGCAGCATAAGGCATCTCTATAAGCTTTTTTCCACCAATGCTTGTCCAAATTTAAATATATTTTTAATACCCCATCCACCATCATTTTTGGGTTTCACAATATTTTTCCAATTTGTAAGGTGCATACCTTCCTTTTCTTTTTTACCAGACCAAAGGAAGATGAACATTATTCTTGTAATACTGTTTAGTACACTTTTGGGATTTTTTACCAAAGATAGCCAATATACCGAAATGCTTTCTAGTATTGCTTTTACTAGGATGACTTGGCCATCCAAGGTAAGCCACCTATGACTCCAACTCTCGATTCTCTTTTCAAATTTTTTCTCTAACCACAACCAATCCATTCTACTGTAACAATATGGTTTGATGTAAAACCCAAGATACTTGAACCCTGTATCTAAAGGCTTCACTTCATATGGCATTAATTCCTTCAACAAAGTAAGTTCTGCAACATCCCACTCATCTTCTAAGACAGTTGATTTTTGAGGGATGAAATCCATCCTTGTTGCCTTGAAGAAAAGTTCCAATACCTCCTTATAATTTTCCCATTCAACCATGCATCCAATCCCAAACAGAATTACATCATATACAAACATTAGATGTGTAATCTTTAGCCCTCTAGCCATAGGAACCCCCTCAATTTTCTTATCTTTTATTCTTTCCTATATTAATCTGCTCAACCCTTCAATAACAAGCAGAAAGAATAGCAGGGATAAAGGGCATCCCTGCCTTAATCCCCTTGAAAATTTAAAGAATCTAGTAGGTTTTCCATTGATGAAAACAACAAAGTTTGTTGAAGTCACACAACCCATGATCCAATCCGTTGTTGCAAGATTTAATCCAACCTATAGTAAAACAAGTCTAATAAAACCCCAATCCACCCTATCATATGCTTTGACTAAATCCAGTTTTAGAGCTAGGGATTTAATTTTCTTCACCTTTATACTATGCAATACTTCTTGAACCACTCCAATTGCATATGTTATTTGTATGTCTTCTAAAAAACCAAATTCATCTTTTGAGATACCAAAAGACAGAAAAGTTTTTAATCTAATCGCAATTATTTTTGTAATAATCTTATATATCAGGTTACACAAAGCTATGGGACTAAATCCTCCAAAGGAATCAGGTTTGTTACATTTAGGACTTAGTGCAATAAATGTACCATTTAATGCTCCCGACACTTTCCCAAGACTTCTCGATTCTTCCACTGCCTCCAATAACTCATTTCCCATAAGATCAAAAAAAGACAAAAAGAACTCAACAATCTAGCCATCCAGCCCAAGAATTTTTGAGCTCTTGAATCCTTTTAATGTTTTCAGAATCTCACCTAAGGAGATTGGCTCATTTATACTATTTCCCTCTTCCTCAGAAAACATCCTCGGAAAGTTTCTCAAAACTGCAAGTTGGTTTGTAATAGCCAAGTTATCCTATTCTTTAAACAAGTTTTGGAAATAATCAACAACTTCTTTTTGTAGATACAAACTATTTGAAATAATAGTTCCATCTTCCTTAGTGAGATCCCAAATAGTATTGATTTGTTTCCCATCTCTTGCATAAGAATGAATTTTTTTTGTGTTTTTGTCGCCTGCTGCCAACCAATTTACTCTACTTTTCTGTCTCCAAGTCTCCTCTTCTTTCTTTAGTAGTATCCTTTTTCTCTGCTCTTTAACTAGTACCAAATTCTTAACCTCTTCCTCCACAAATCCTCTAGGAAATGATGAGTATAACTCTTCTAAATATGTTTCCAGCTGTACTAACTCATGCTTACCTTCAACCTTTTTATTTCTTTCCCAAACAATTACCAAACACTTCAGCCTTTTAAGCTTCTTTACTAAAGCTTCCATAGGTGGCAAGAATTCTTTCCCCATCAAATCTTCCCAACTACTTTGAACAAGACTAACAAAATCTTGATCATCTAGCCATACTGCATTAAATTTAAAAGGATATCTGACAAAGCCGTTCCCACTTTCGAACTGTAGAAACACTGGGATGTGATCCGAAATCTTATCGTTGTAGATCCAAGATCGGTATCTAATTCTTGAAGAGACAAGTTTCTCAGAAATCAAGAACCAATCCAGTCTTTTTGCAATGAAGTCAGGGCCTTTCCTCCCATTCCTCCAAGTAGGAAGAATTTTTACTGGATCAACATCTACTAAGCCTCCATCTTGTATCAACTGGATGAAATAGTGTTGCAAAGGATCCACCCTTGCGACGCCACCCCAAACCTCCCTACTAGAGATTGTAAAATTAAGATCAAACCCCATAATTAAATTTTCCTCATCAAACAATCCAACCCTTTTTAGTTCTTCCCAATAGACCACTCTATCAACATAGGGTCTGTAGCAATTTATCATCTTCACCATTAAATTAATGTCTTTAACTACTCCTTCTAGTAAGATCCCTATGGGCGTCAAGAACACGTCAAATTCAGCCTTGTGGGGATTCCAAGCTGTGAGCATCCCTCCCGAAAAGACCCATAGAATCCACGCTGCAAAAATGCCAATTAGGGAGTAGTTTGTTAAATACTTTCCTTTCTTTTGTAGCTCCTACCATAGTTTCCTGAATGAAAATCACATCTGGTTTGTTTTTCTCAATAAATCCGTTGAGCGATAATGACTTTATGGTGCTCCGCATTCCCCTCACGTTCAAAGATGCCACTATCATCTTTTCACCCTGGCCAGGGATTTCTGAGCTCTAAGTACCCTAAGACCAATAACTCCCTCTATACTAGAGATGACTGCAAGTTGCTTCTCTTTTCCCAATTTCCTAGAACTCCTAGTTTTAAGAGGGGAAAAATCTTTTTCAAGCCCTCCTAAAACTGCCCCTTTAATCTGTGCATCCCGAATACCTTGAATACAATACATCACATCCCTACCCCCCTCCTCCTTTCCTTTCTTTTCACCAGGAATAGGAATTAACTCCTTGCCAACATAAATAGGAAGCAGTGAGCGAGTTAATACCTCTCTGTAAGAGGGTAAGATATTCTTAATCATTTTCTTTAAATCAGTCTTCTCATCAGGGACTTGTCCTATTAAAGAGTCAAGCAACACTACACTCGATCTGTTCAGATCTTCTAATAAGGTTGTATGCTTCCCGCTATCATGATTTCCTTCCAAACCCATCCCGACATGACCAAGAGAGGCTCCCTTGCCTAAAGAAGAAAAAGTCCGAGTTCTATTTCCTTTACTTAGTAAAGGACTTCGAAACGATTCCAGTGGAGGAAATTCTTGCAACTCCCTATCAGGCTCCCCTAACCAAACCCCAACTCCCAAAAGCACAACAGAAGAATTTATATTTTCCTCGAGGACATCAGACTTTTTATTAAAAACGTGGGCATCTAAGTGAAGTAACTTACTCCTCCCTTTTCTTAAATGAGACTCTGCTCCTACAGTCAAAACTATCTCTCCCACGTCCGCCCCACTCACCTATAATGTAATAATATTGTAGGTATCGAATGTTTGTGACACTCTCCTCCCTCAATGTTTCTCCACCACAGATCCTACAGGAACCTCTATCTCTCCTATGTCCACCATAATCAATGGGAACTCAACACTTACAGCCTCACCTGTACACCCTTCTTTATCAGAAAATTTTAGTATCTTCGTCTCAGAACCTGTCGGTAGAATCGCCTCCCTCCTACCCACCTCAAGATATCCTACATTTATAGTCGCTTCAGAACCTACTGGAAGAATCACCTCCCTCATACCCGCCACAATAGCTCCTACATTCACAACCGCCTCTCCCACGTCCGCCACATTCAATGGGAAAATAACCCTCACGGCTTCGACTATATTCCCCTCTATAACAATAGTCTCCCTGAGTTCATTAATAGAATGAAAATCCTCCTTAATATCTTTGGTAACCTCCTTACCTCCCTTCGATGGTACCTCTCTAAACAGAGATCCAGAATCTGACTCCTTCCCCTCACCATTATTTAAAATTTTCATTCTTTTAAAATGAAAAGGAAGGCGACGTGATGACTTACCGAGTAAACCAGTGCTTTCGAGGGTGCATTCTTCATTCCAAGATTTCCTCACATCCATCTCATCAGCTGTGTTATTGTCTTGTGTATCAATCCAACCAATCCATGAATCCACCTCATATGAGCTAACATTTATTTGTGTAACAGTTCAGTCACTTCGCATTTTGACCATCGTTGAGTTGTCGCTGTCTTGGGAGAAAAGCCTTTGCCTCCTCACATTCCTCCGATCTGCCTTAGTGTTTCCTACTAAGCTTGAACTACCAACCTCATGTAAAAGCTTGCATTTCGATGTTGCTGCACATTTGTTGCATAAATTCCCAGTCGATTTACACCAAGAGAAGCAGAATGGAACTCCAACATAATACAACCTTTGTAGGATCTTCATACCCAGCCAATTAACTTCAATTTCCTTGGGTAGACCTTCGAACGTATCCAGTTCGACCATGTCTTACCAATGTGCCTTTTAGTGCCACCCAATTGCTTTAAATCCACTTGAATGAATTTACCAATGGTATTACCGATCAGTTTGAATGCTTCTGAGCTGCATATAGCAAATGTCCATCCTAGTAGAAGCACCGACAGGTGTCGGTGTTCGACGACCTCTTTTTTGGGTTTGAACGCTAGATGCCATCTCTGCAACATTAAGCTTCCTATGCTGATCACCCAGTACTGTTGTAACACCCTCTCTACGTTTGCATGACTCTTTAAAATGAAACAGAATCAACCCTTCATCAAAACGTATGCTTCCGACACATAACCTAAAAGCTTCCCCCAGCTCACTTTAACCCAAGCGTGAACATCCTTCACCCCCATAGCCCAGTAACTACACTTGCCAACCAACCCACGAAGGGAAAAAGTGTTCACGGCCTCCATACTGATGTCCTTTCCTAGAGTCACCCACTGCTTCCTCTTTCTCGTCTTCCACATTTTGAGACCAATGATTGGTTTTAAACTCTCATTGCTACAAAACCTTCCAAGAAGGCCTATACCGAGATCCTCCTCTACAACTGGTGAAATCATCCCTCTGCATTCCCCGATGATCTGATGTATATCCAAGTCTAACCTAACCTTCTCTTTATTTCTAGAGACACTACATCTTTTAGCTTTGGGATCCCCCTCTATTCCTCGCAAAACCACCCCTCCTTTAACCACAATCGACTCGTGCAATCATTCCGAAACAGACTCCCTTCGCTGCCCTTCAAACGCAACAGGCAGCTCTTGCCTAGCCCCTTTTGCAAAACTCGTAAACTGGATCCCTTTGGACTTTTCGGCCTTGTATCACCCCCCAAAGTCTGGATCCCTAAGGAGTGTTTCATTGAATAAATTGGTAGTCCCACTCCATGGCGGATCAACCATAAGATCGCGAGGTGTCTCAGCATCTATACTACCTAACCAACCAGCCTCCACTATGCCTAAATGCTCCCCTGTCAATCTTAATGACTGTTTTTACTGCCTTAAGTCCTCTTTGTACTCAACATTGGATTTATATAAGCCCGTTTGACTCCACCACTGTTCCTCGAGTGATTCCTCCAGCTGTCCATTTGCTCCAGTCTACATCTCAAACTGCAATAAATAAATGCCAAGTCTAGACCTACCCTATCCCCTAAAAACCATTCTCTACCTCACCTACATATCTTTACTTTCCTGAGATCAAGTCCCCAGAATCCCAAACCTACTCCAACAACCATCCCTTGTGTGGGGCCATGTCGCCCTACCCCATATCAAACCCTAAAAATTTCCCTGTACCAAAATCTCTTCTCGTTTATTCTTCAAACATTTACTAGTTCCAGGTAATCATTCTATACATTATGGTCGAAGCATGATTTTAAGGTTACACACACACACACTTTGGAAAGAGTGTTTGGTAAGTTTGTGTGTGAATTGGCACACTTATATGCCACCTTCTACATGTTGTGCTACCGAGAAAAATGGATGCATTTCGATGGTTTGTTGCTGAGCCTCCTTAGCCTCATTTTCAATGACTTTCAATGTTCTATATTTCTGCTTTGACATTTTTTAGTCAGAGAATCACAACTTTATAACTAAATTTATATGGTGTCAAATAGATCTTTGTCTACCATATATTTAAGGAGAAAATGTTTTTTATCTTCAATTTTCTAATGTGACAAAAATGATATATTCTTAAAAAAAAATAAAGTTATTTCAAATTTATATATAAATAAACTTAAAATAACATAACTTTTTTGAAAAGAATATATAACTTATCTCATTCTCTTCCAAAATCTCATAATTTATATTTTATATATATAAACAAATTAGAAATTCTATAGGTAATAAATATAAATATATAAAGTGAAATTACCTCCCATGTAAAATAAAAATTATCAAATTATGACTATATAGTATGATCTAATGAATGACATGGAGCATAAGCATGAAATAAATGCAAGCTCAATCCTTATCGAATTTTTTTTTTTAATTTTTAAATTTGATGGTTTTCCATGTTAAAATATACCCTATTAAAGTGTAAGGTGCATGGGACACAAAATGTGTACTCCAAAGGGTGTAGAGCCCTTTCTTCCCTCGATAGAGTGTAAAGCTCATACAGCTCATACAGTCCTTTCTTACCACGGTAGAGTGTAAAAGTCATGTTACACAATCACAATTATTTCTTACAAAGTATTTAACAAGAGATATGTGTAATATAAGTAATGTACAAGTTTATGACCATGATTGTGGTTGATAATGATTTTTTTGGTTAATATAAAATGTGTTTTTAAGTTATTTATGATTTTAGATTTATAATTGACATTATGTTGTAATTTTTATAAAATATATAGTAATATAAAAAGTAATGAACAAAGTGTGTTTTATTTTTATAAAATATATAGTAATATAAAAAGTAATGAACAAAGTGTGTTTTATGATCAAGATTGTTGTTGATAATGATTATTCTTTGAAATAAAATGTTTTTTTAATTATTTATAATCTTAGTTTTATAATTGACATTGTATTGTGTAATTTTTATAAAATATATAAAAATATAGAAAGTAATAATCAATGAAAGTATTGTATTCTCACAAATAGAGCAATTTAAATTAAAATTATACTTAAAATTTTTGTTATTAATAAGTGTCAATTTTAAATATTATTAAATTAAAATGTAAATAGTTTATTCAATTAAATTGCAAACACATAATTAATTACAAATATTTTTATTATAGTAATTCAAAATATCACAATAAAAGAAAGACTAAACTACACTAATGCATGTATGTTTTCCTTTTATGAACCAATCATATCTTTGACTTTTATTGTATTTCATATTACAAGTTCAAATTTACAAAGATGTTTGAAGTTTATTTTTTATTTATATGTAAAGTTTAATTTTAAAAAAATGTTAAAATTTAAGATATGTCATTTGTTTCTCATTTTCTAATCCAATCTTTATGGATATTAAAGTCTAAGAACTATGTTAAATATATCGATATAATTATTAGCATAAATTAAATTAATAATTTTGATATTGTCATTGTTTCCATAGGAGAAAAATGTTGTATGGATTGACCTTCAATTTTATTGAAATAAAATTTAAAATGCATAACTATCTAATACATTGTAATCTAAAATATTTTTTTATATTTTTTTTAATATATAATATTGCTCCTCCCAATTTGAGATTTCCTACAAATTTGGAGAACTTTACTAGTTTTGGACACTAATATTTCCATTTCATAATGATTTTTAATTAACTTTTTTGCTATACTTTAAATTTACATCAAATATATAAACATTTTTTTTTTTAATTTACTTTTATCTAAAATATATAAAGATTTTTTTTTCCTATTTTTTTTTTTATTTCTTAATAATTTAAATTAACTTATTAATATTAGAATTTGTTATTTAATATATTATTTTTGTTTCTTTTATGAACAATTTTTCTTTTATAAAATAAAAAATTAATTTTTATTTTATTTTATATGTTTGTTCTTTTTAAAATTCAATCATAAATATTCACATAATAATAATAAAATCATGATAACTAATTATAATAATTTAATATATCATAATTTAATCCTTAAAACTAATATCTATAGATTAAAAATTTTGAACACTTCAAAATAATGATTTTTCATATATTTCGAAGCATTTCACATCAATAATATCCATATATGTTTTCAATATGGTTCAAACACACTTGTTGCTTTTATGTACATGGTAGGATGCTTATCTATAATAATTCAAAAATCTAATTCAACAGTTTTACTAAATAAATTTTACATTTATTTTATAAATCTAATTAAACATATTTACAAAATAAATTTTATATTTTGTTTGGAATATCATTAATTTTTTTTTATCAAAATTATTAATTTAAAATGGTTTAAAATTCTAATTAAAAATAACTTTTTCAATATATTTAAAAATAAAAGAAAATATTTTTTTGGTGAATTCAATATCTACTGTAACACATTATACTAAGGTAGATCCATCTTAACTCTTGAGAGGCATCAAATCTTTCAAGATGCAAGCATTTCTTAAATTTTGAACACTTCAAAATAATGATTTTCCATATATTTCGAAGCATTTCACATCAATAATCTCCATATATGTTTTCCATATGGTTCAAACAGACTTCTGGTTCAAACACACTTCTTGCTTTTATGTACATGGTAGGATGCTTATCTATAATAATTCAAAAATCTAATCCAACAATTTTAATAAATAAATTTTACATTTATTTTGTAAATCTAGTTAAGCATTTTTACAAAAATAAATTTTACATTTTGTTTTGTATATCATTAATTTTTTTTTATCAAAATTATTAATTTAAAATGGTCTAAAATTATAATTAGAAATAATTTTTTCAACATATTTAAAAATAAAATAAAATATTTCTTTGGTGATTGAACATATAATGTAACTTAGATCCATATTAACTTTGGAGAGGCATCAAATCTTTCAAGATGCAAGAATTTCTTAAATTTTGTACTCTAAAAAAATTTACATCTTTAGATCCAAAGTTAAGATGGATTGAGACCAATTGTGTTGTAAGGAGAAGAGGCTTATGCATTAGTCAAAGGCCTCCAACTAGCAAACACTAATTGATCGAAAACGAGTTGACTCAGAGTCCCTCAAGCCAACATTCTTTCACAATATGAGGGAAGGGAACACAACACGACAATAATAAATTGGCAAATGAAGCCATTGGGAAACCTTGGAGAACCTTAGGGGTGGAGGGTGTTGAAGACTTAGCCCCCTTAACCTAACGCAATGCACAAAGGTTAGAGGTGGTTCTTATTGGAGCTCTAGCGCAAACGAGGACAAGTGGATCAGGCACGTGGACACGAATGCAAACGAGAATAGGTGGATCAAGCACGTGGAGAAAGCCAACAATAGTGGGGAATGGTGGAGAAAATGGGTGGCAAGTGTGATTTCGACATCTCACCAGCCAAGTACAGTCGAGGTTAACAACTTAGGTGACATCTTCATCATGGTTTCGGGTGTCCAGTTATTCTTTCCATTTGATATCGTGGGAACACAAGGAATGAAGGCTCCGACACATATGGATCGTGACCTTTCTATTTGGCACAAACTTAACATTGATCATTACATGGGGGAATTTCGGTGAGTACTTGTCATTGCAGGGGAAAAGTCTATTTGTGGTTTTCATAAGCCATTTCTAACCAATGCTCTCCCTTTCTGACTAGTGCTCTCCCTTAGACTGCTCCTTTTCATTTGTCTTTCATAGTTTCTCCTTCTAGAGTTTCTTTGCTCCCCCCCTTTATTCCTTGAATCACCCACCACCTCGTCCTCCACCTTGTCTTTTGGTCTCTGTTGATTTCAGATTCGCCTCTCTTTTTTCCATTACATAGAAATCCAATTTTGTTGTAGCTTTGCGAACCCCTTAGCAGTTTGGACAATTCTCAGAGGAATCAAAGTGCATCAACACTAGTACATATGCAGGGTGTCAAGGGCCTTCTTACTGGCTCTAGTCAGTTGGAATCAGAGGAGGAATGCATGGGTTGTCAAAGGACGCAAATTTAGATGGGAGTGCTCAACTCCACTCTAACATTTGAACTTGAAGTCCTCTCTCAACACAAAAACTTGATTGAAAGGCTTCAAGATGAAATTTATGCCTAGAGGAGTCAGATTGAAGAGAAGCGTAGCAATACAAAGATAATGCAACATCGTTTGGATCAACTTGAACAAACTCATCAACAACCAAGCACACTGGAAAAAAACAAGGGAGCATGTGAACTCACTCATAGTCAATCAAATTTTGGACCTCAACGAGCCCCATCCAGACTCATTTTTGGAGTAGAAGGGCCATTCAAAGATCAAAATGGAACCCGGTAGTTGATTTCTTTTAAAATTCAGATGTCATGTTTTGCTTTAGTATTTTATAGATTGTATTTGAGAAATACAATCAATGCACTATAACTAGGGAAGGTGGAAATTTTATGAACACCAATTTTGTTTTAGTATTTCCAAGCTTCAAAGTCTTTACTTATGGAAGGCCTATAATAACCATTTTTTTGTAATACAATGAATGTATCCACACTTTTTAATATATATTTCCCATTTTTTATAAAAAAAATAAATATTATTTTAAATGTCACTTGTCAATACCATATTGAGCACTAAAGAAATTACACATAATGTGAGTTTAACAAACACTAGTCATTCATAACTGGGCCAAGAACACAATATCCATGAAACAGAATGGACTGAAAATTCTAATTCATCCATATACTAAGAAGAAGATACGTAAACTAAACAAACACTGGGGAAGTGTTTATTTAGAATGGCCTGGGAAGAAATACCAACCATGGGACGGTGTTGTATATTTAGATCCCTGCATTGGGGATGAACAATACTCAGACAACAAAGTTTTTGAATGATATCTTCTTTATAATGTGCTCTAAAAAAACGTTTATTTAGCTAATAATATTAAGTTTTTTATAATTATATGAACAAACCATTAAATCCGCGTTTCAATGATATGTTATGAAATTTCGTAAGTTAACCTCGTTCACTTGATCAAAAGGGATTCAGTTTTATGAGAATTAATCAGCGTATGAGACGTCGATCAGTGGAATGACGATATGGTGAGGGCGATCCTTCGGTAATAGGGTGAGGGTGATCTTCTGTGTCTTGTCCACACCTTCAATCATTTATTTTTTCAATAGAAGAGATTGTGGATTTTTATTTAAAAAATAAAAATAGAGTAAGTGCACTTTAATGTTGATTAATAATTATTTAATAAATAATATTAACTGTTGTATTAACTCAATTATATATATATATATATATATAATTTTTGTGTAACAGAAAAGGGTAGTCATATATAAGCTAAACCTTGTTGGAACTTTTTACCACTTCAATATGTTTAGAAAACACAGGTAACATAAGGCTGAAGAAGTTTCTTTAACAATATGTTTAGAAAACACAGGTAACATAAGGCTGAACAAAGTTTCTTTAACAGAAACTTTGATTTCCCTATAAAGCATAGGGCTAAGAGCTAACACTTTACAGAGAGCCATGATAATATGTAATTTTGAAAACACATTGAACATACTTCTTCCATGTTGTTTTTTTCAAATTGGGTTTTCAAAGTATAACTGTTTTTCATTGTAATTGATTCTTTTGTGCATTGTTTTAATTTTTATGTATATGGTTGTTTTTTGGAATGGAATTTGAGTAGTTAATTTTTGGTTGAAATTTTCCAATAAATTGTTGGAACTTCAGATTTGAGTGATTGAGATTGTATAATTTAAGTGTTCTAAATTTTTTTTCAGTGTATTGAATCCATTTATACATTCAAAAATGTTATATAAACAACAGAAAATGATGATTTCATTAAGATCCATTTCACGTGAAAAAATTCAACTCCTTATCCACATTAACTTACAATTTTTTTTATTATGAAATTCTAAAATGTATTTCACTTCTTTCAATGTAATCATGATTGAAAGGGATTTATATGTTTTAGTAAAGGAGTGCTCAGAAATTCTTAATGTTCTCAGAACAAAAACAACGCAAAGCTACCAGAAATTGACACCTTTATCGCAGTAAAGTCGTGTGCGCATCGATTCAAAAGACAATTTAAGCGGTTTTCTACTTTTGAAAGAATCACAAGTCTCTTGGTTTCACGGAAAGCTCACTCCACTATTGGATTCGACGGCCCTATTTCTTTACATATTTTTTTGACTGCCTTTGTCTTTTCTTTTCGATAGCCGGCGTAGTGGAATCGGGAAGAAACTGAATAGAGGGATATTGCTTTTGGATTGGAAAGGTTGGTCGTTTCGAAACCCACCTCCACCATAGTCGGGGAAGAAACTGACCGGCGAGATATTTCTTTGGGATATTTATGTTATCAAGATAAGTATAATTTATGGTTTTACAAATAATTATATATATACATTACAGGAGAAATATAATTTATTGTTATATATATATATATATATATATATATATATTACATCATAGATATATTTTATTTTACAAATAACCATTATCAATGTTAAATAACTATATATATAAATTACATGAGAAATATTATATATATATATATATATATATATTACATGATATCTATATATTTTATTTTACAAATAACCATTATCAATGTTATTTGTGGTTTAGTAGAAGTTAATCATATATATATTATTTTGCAATATATATGTTCTCATGGTTGTTATTTTTCTAACTTGTTTTCTACTTTTATTCTAATTCTTTCAAATAACTCTCTAAATCTGTAACTTTAGAGTAAGTTATTAGGTTTAAAGTTTTTTTTTTTTATTAATGATTTTATGTTTTTTTCTTTTAATTTTCTAAAACTAATTTATTTTAATATAATAATTTTTTTATTAATAATATTAATTTTTTTCTTTTTAATTTTCAAAAACTAATTTATTTTGATATAATAATTTTTAAAAAACTAATTTATTTTGATATAATAATTTTACTATATGTAAATCATGTTGATATCTATGTAATGAAATTAGAAAAAAAAATGGCATGTACATTAACATAATGAATGTAACATTTATTTATATATAGAGCGAGACATACAATCACTAGCTCATTTTTTACTATGAAAAAAATACTTTAAGTGTGGATGATGGCATACCTATGGACATTTAGCAGTGGAAATCTCGTATTCTTATCAGAGGAAGGTGTGGATACAAAAATTGAAATAGAAGGGTCACTGAGAAACCCCAACTTTTACCACTAGAATCGAAGGAGTATTCAATATTTTAGAGTGCTCACAAGGATTAGAGTTTGGACGTGATTAGTGACAACAAAGATAACAAGAGACCTTCAAGTAAGTCACCTCAGATGCCTTCCCCTTGTGAAATAAAATCCATTGATTTTTTTATTTTGGATCTTGGGGGATAGAGGTAGAAGCTAAAGGGTTGTAATCTATCAATGAATTCTTGCCAATCCTATCTGGTATCAAAATCCCTACCTCCCTAACCCTAATTCCCTTACCGACAATTGAAATTCCTCTAGCATATGACAATGTCTAGGTATGAAGATCTACATCCCCTAAATAGGGAGTAGAGGCATGAAATCCTTCTCAATATCCCCCCTAGGATTCCTCCAAATACAACCTTAGACCCAGAAGTAAGGGACTTTGTAAAGTGTAGGGGGTTAGGTTTTTTTATGAGAGAGGACAAAAACCTGACCAGAGAGGGAGAAAGTCTCACTTGTCCATGGTGTAGAAACAAACATCCTCAGGGATTAGATGCGGAAAGAAACTTTCATTGATAGGGGCCCTTAAATAAAATTCCCCTTGTGAGGGTCTGAAATGTCTTTCTGACACTATATTTTTTAGGGTTTTCCAATTCCTTTAAGAAACTGGTTGTCGATAGGTTAATGGAGTCCTTAAAACCTTGTATTATCACACTTCAATAAATTATGATAGATGAAGAGAAAAAAACTCAACATTCCAATTTTTTTTAGTGGGTATATGATTTCAACTTTATTGATTCCATTAGGAGATGTAGTGGGAACATAAATGATTGTCTGAGGTGCTCCTTCACCCCAAATAAATCACAGGCTTCTAGTTCAGATCGAGTATTTTCGCTCTTCTCCATGGATATCGGAAAATAAACATATGTTATAAATGCTTATGGGACATACTTGGATAGGGTGGAGTATTGGGACACGTTTTTTAAATTAGAATGCACACAAACTGGATTGGTGGTGATAGCAGGAGACCTAAACTTCACTTTAGGAGCCTTCAAAATATGGGGACCTACAACTCAAATAGGTTGTATTTTAGGATAATTATTAAGGAAACTAGAGGAAGCGAGTCTATTGGACATAGAACCAACAAATTTTTCTCCCACTCGGAGAAAAAAAGGAACTAGGGATGATAGTGTCATGTAAAGAGTATTGATTGGTTTTAAATGCTCAAAGGCTTCCTACATGAAGTTACCTCCAATTGTACTAGAAGAAACTTTGGCATAAGAAAATCCATCTTTAAACTAAATCCATAATCTTTGAATATGGGGAGTTGTAAATAAGATAAAACATTTTTGGAAGGTAGTAGCTCAATGGGCTAAGGAAAAAAAAATTGAAATATGACAAGCTCCTTAGGGATCTAGAAGAAGGGATGGACACAGTATAGAGAAACAACAGTTTTGGGTATTTGAATCAGGATCGAGAGTTGGAGGTGAAGTATTGGAAGAAAAAAAAAGGAACTTAATACTAGGAAAAGAGAAAGATCCGATGATTAAGAGAAGGGTGATATGGATTCAAGCAGGTAATGAAAATACTAAGTTCTTTCGTAAATATGTGGAAAAAAAAACATCAACTATGTTTGGAAAATTGACGAACGGAGTACAAATTAGGCAACAAACTTTTAAGGACATTACTGAATCTAAGAAGTCAAGTATTTTCTCAAACCTTTTTAGGGAGGACTCATGGGATACTATTGTTGAGGTAATTAGGCTATTCAACTCATTCCCTTCTTTTTTCAATCATGAGGAAAATATGGAATTGATGAAAGAAGTGGGGAAATAGGAATTACAACAAACATTACAAAGCTTCCAATGGGATAACATTCCAGGGCTAGATGGCCTCCCCGTGGAATTCTTTGTAGGATGATATGAATTTATAGAAAGAGGATCTAAGAAGGGTGGTGAAGCAGACTATAGAAGCTTGAAAATGTAGGGATCCTTCAACACTACCTTTATGGAACTGATTCCTAAAGAGGATAACTCAACATCTTTTGGAAATTTTAGGTCAATATCCTTATATAATTGTGTGTATAAAATTGTCTCAATAGTCATTTCCGTAAGAATTAAAAGGGTATTATAAAAAAGAAACTTTTGATAACAATTTGGGTTCTTAGAAGGGAGATATATTCATGAGGATATCATGATATCACAGTAAATTCTACACTTGATCAAGGTGAAAATTCAAAGAGTGATGGTCATCAAAGTGGACCTGTATAAATATTATGATAGATTAAGTTGGATTTACTTGAGATTGATTCTTATTCATTTGGGTTTATATCATCAATTTGTGGTCTAGTCAATGTGTCGCACTACTTCAATGTCCTTTGCAATATTGTTCATTGTAGATATATCCATATTCTTCAAAACGGGTAG
Organism: Picea sitchensis; assembly: GCA_010110895.2. Lineage (NCBI taxonomy): Eukaryota > Viridiplantae > Streptophyta > Pinopsida > Pinales > Pinaceae > Picea > Picea sitchensis. The sequence continues at coordinate 94,297 of SNQJ01S0018421.1, read as the reverse complement.
GAATCAAAGGCAAGAGTTCCCCTATCCCCTCTCATTTTTATTCTTATAGATAAAGGTTTGAGTAGGTTAAATAAAGAGGCTGCAGATCACGATAGTTTCAAAGGGATATGTATTGGCCTCACATGTAACATCACACACCTTTTATTTCTGGATGATATTATGATTTTCTATGAAGGTACTAGAAGGATAGTTGAGAAATTTAAAAACATTTTGGATTTATTTCTATTGGTACGGTTATAAATCTTGGAAAATCCACTATTTCCATGTGGTGCATCACTAAATAAGAACGTGGTTGTTCTTTTCAATTGTTCCCCTACCAAGTGGTTGATTCATATCAAGGATTGAAAAAATTGGGATTTCACCTAAAACCCAACCTGTATAAAAAAGGTGATTGGAAATGGTTTATTTCCAAGGTAAAAAAGAGACTAAATACCTAGTGTGATTGATGGCTCTCTCGATGAGGTAGACTAGTTCTTGTTAAATCTATATTGGAATAAATACTAATATATTGTATTTCACTGGCGTGGGTTCCAAAAGGTGTTTTGGAGACCATTAGGAAACTATGCTACAAATGTATATGGCTAAGAGATCAACAAAATAAAGCTTGGCTTCATGGAAAAAATTAGTTGTTCCAAAGGCTAGTGGAGGGTGGGATCTCAAAATTTCATTTCTTCTCAAGGCTCTAGCTACAAAAATTATGTCGAGGATTTTACAAGGAAAAGGACTATGGGTCCAAGTAATCAATGAAAAATATATAACCCCAACTACATAATGTCACAAACATTTGGAAATTTGTAAATTCAACATTTCAAATAATAGGAAATTGACTAATCTAGAAGGTGGGAAAAGGTGAGAACATTCAAATAGGCCTTGATTCTTGTATAGGAAGTAAATTTTTGCATGTATTATCTCTTTGTCTCATCTAGGATCTCATAAGTAATGGTTTTTACTCACTTATATAGATTGTGAACTAGGAGAGGTCTATATATTGGAAACACCAATGGATCACTTGGGAGGAGATGGGATTGAGAGAAGAATCTATTGAAGAATCTAAGGATTATAGAAAGTTATTTACAGACAACAATGCTAAAAGTTGAGAAAATGATGATCAATTGATTTGGTATCTCAATACCTCTAGAACAAATTTTCCTAATCTAGGTTATAGAACACTCATTCAAGTGTTGATGATTGTAGCTTCATGAGACATTCTCCAGATCATACTCCTCTGGACTGAGTTGAGATGATATGTGAAGAACACCTATGTGATAGGTAAGTCATAATCCTCTTTACTGATTTGATATTACTTGTGTTGGTCTCTTATTGTTCTCCTTTGGACCGAGTTGAGATGACTTGAGATGGTTTCTTTCCGTACTCGTATGGAATTAGTTGAGTCGAATTGAGATGGCTCTCCATTTTGTACTCCTATGGATTTATTTGAGTTGATCTATTTGAGACTGACGTCCCATATGGTTTAGCACATGTGGACTTGTCTCTAGTGGCAGAGAACTAGAGGATGTGTGTGATACTGCTAGCTATATTGTCAAAGAGTAAGACTATTGCAAAACCCTAATTTGTATTGTGAAGGGTAAAAGTCGGCCCTACTGTGTAAAGACAATTAATATTATGTAAAATCATAATTGTATTATTGAGTTGTACAAGTCGGCCCTATTGTGCCAATAGACATGTCTATTCATTCAGATAGGTCATGTATATATTAGTGAATGATCCCCATTGTGGATCATTCTTGGAGAGTTGAAATTTGGTGCACACTTCTTATGCATTATCTTTCTTTATCATAGAGCACCCTCTTGTGTGCGCTAGGGTTTTGTCTTGACGACCACCTTTTATGGCACCGATATTTTTGGTGGAGAGGGTTTCTTCTCTTGGAAATATAGCAAAGGGTTGTTGGGTTTTCCCCTTGTTTGAGAAGGGTTTTTCCAACATAACTTCTTGTGTCTTGTGCATGGTTATTCTTCTTGTGATCATGGTTTACTATAGCTATTATATTGTTGCACTGTTTCTGGTTCAAGTTCAGGCTAAATTGAAAATAAACTACATGTTATTGAGCCATCATTAAAAAATTCAACATCATATTAGAGAAGTGTTCCTCAAAGAGCAATTGTACAAGATACTCTAGCACCTTTCCAAGCTAGCCATCACCTTCTTGTTGCAACTACAAAAAAACCCTTACCCTTTTCCTTGAAAATCTATTTATAGAACTTTACCTTGAGATTTGGGCCTAAATTATTCACAAATAGGTACGACCTAGTCCAACGCATCACCTGCAACTTTCAGATTGAAAATTGAAGACGTTTGGATTTTCGGCCCTAGGGTTTCCACGGTTTTTGTAGATTTCAGTTTCTAGGGTTTTGCAGGTCGTTGGGGAATTTTTGCAGCTCTCTAGGGTTATTTTGACTCTATAGGGATTATTTTTGGTAGTCATAAGTCCAATAAACCTCCTAGAGACTTCATCTTGAAAAACGTTATGTTTTCTACAACTAGGGTTTCTGGCCTAAGCGTTAGGGTTTGTGAAGAATCTGCAAGCTATGAGGAACATAACTTTGGTAGATGATAGGCTTGATGGATCAAGAAAATTCATCTCCTAGAAGTCAATATTACACATCACTCTAGAAGAGAGTGACCTATTGAATTTAATATAAGGAACTCTACCAGCAACAACAAATGATGAAGAGAAGGTTGAATGGAAGATTGATGATGTCAAAGCTAGGAAGATAATTGTTAAGCCCTAATATTGGCTCATTACCCCTTAATTGGGGCATATTACATTAGCAATGTTATTTTATTTATGTCGACTTTATTCCATTAGTTGTAATTATACCTCCTAGTCTCCTATATATACCAAGGAGACATTTTCATTTGGAATCATCTTGTACTTGAACATTTAAGTGGGATAAAATGAGGTTGCCCCCTCAAAGAGGCTTATTATCTGAAATTATCTCTTTTTCAAGGCATTGAGTACTTTTTCTAAGGTTTTTCTATGCTATATTGATATTTGGTTCTTAAAATATGGTATCAGAGCTCAAGGTCTTGGGGTTTTGCTACTACATCTGAGAAACCTTGGAATTTTCACTATAAATTTTTTTCCACAATGTTTTAGAAGGAATGGCTTGGAGGATATTTAGTATATGGATCAAGGTATGCTGGGTTGAAATTTGATCTCCTGAGACCTTACACTTTCGGAGATACAACTTGTACGAGATAGGTTCTGGAATCATCCTGAAATGAGTCATTGTGGAATTTTCGCTATAAATTTTTTTATGTAACATTTTAGACCTTGAACTCTGGAAGTTATTCATATAAATTAGTAAGGTATCTTTGGTAAAAATTTCAGCTTCTAGGTCATCTTAAATTTGTAGATACAACATGTGTAAGATAGGGTATCTGAATAGTCCTATTGACTAGTCTCAAGAAGGTGTTCCATGTAAAATAATCATAACTTCTTCCTAGACTATCCAAATTGAGTGGTACTAGCTTCATTGGATTGTGGATAGTCTTTAGTATTTCGGGTACGAGTTTCATAATTTTATATCAATTATTTTGTGCGGGGCACGCTATACAAATGAGATCTCCTGAAAAGGCCAAAAATCAACAAGTTGTGGGGAAGTTACCATAAATTCCACTTGGAACATCCAATTTTGATCAGACTTGTGGCATTGTAGAGAAGAAATATCAAGTAACTACATAAAATAAACTTTTATATCCAGAAGGGCCGAAACTTGGGAGATACAACAGAAGAAAGATTGTCTAGCAGAACCACCTCAAAATCAAGGTTCAAAAGTGATACTTAGCCAACATGCCACCCAAAAAGGGAACTTCTACACAAAATAAGCCTCCAGACAATCCTACTTGGACTCTTGATGAAGGTGAAGAAATGCGTAGGGACAT
>SNQJ01S0018421.1:64069-90341 GCA_010110895.2 Picea sitchensis | reverse complement strand
GATGAAGGTGAAGAAATGCGTAGGGACATAAATGATTTACAAAAGAAGATAGTAACAAAATATGAACTACAAGAGATGGAAGCTAAGTTGGAGGCAAAGATGGATGGTTTAAAAGAGGATATCATGGAAGTATTGAAAAATTTCGTAATAGAGAAGATATCTGAAAGTGAAAATGCATACCATGAAATTCATGATGAGGACACAAGTAATGTGAATCTAGAATGGAGAAACTCCAACTTTGGGTTGAAGACCAACCACATTCCTAAGATCAATATGAGGAAGTTTGATGGCAAGGACCCAATCATATGGATACTTCAGATGGAACAATTCTTTGATCTACATAATGTGCCACATACACAAAAGGTACGAATTGCTTCTTTATATTTAGAACCTAATCAATTTCTATCGTATCGATGGATTTTTTCTCGCAAATCACTCGTCACTTGGAAAATTCTCATGGACGAAATGATAGCACACTATGAGGATACAAAGAGCAATACCTTCTTTAGCCAATTGATAAATCTCAAGCAAAAGGGTTCATTTACTGAGCACATTGAGAACTTCCAAAGATTGAATATAGAGGTAACCAATATTCCAGATGAGCACTTGATTGATGTATTCATAGGAACTTTAAAGGATAACATTCAACATGAGGTTCGCTTTTGGGAACCCAAATTATTGGAGAATGCATTTAAGGTGGCAAGAAATGTTGAAAGTAAAAATATGGCTATGGCTACTAGGAGGACCAATCCTAACATCTATAGAGAGAACAATGCTCCTTCTTCTAAAAAACCTCAACCTACAAGGTTGACACCTCAACAATTGGAGGAAATAAAAGAAAAAGGTTTATCCTTTAATTGTGACAACAAGTACAGTAAGGGACATAAGTGTGGTGACAATAAATTATTCTACATATATTGTGAAGAGGAAGAAGAACAAGAACAAGAACCATCTCATGATGAAAATGTAGAAGCAATTTCGTCTGAAGAGTTAACTCCCACGATATTGTGTAATGTATTGGATGGAATTAGCACTCCTCAAACCCTCGAGATCGAAGGATACATCAAAAAGAAAAAGGTAATAGTCGTAATTGATTTTGGCAGTACTCATAATTTCATTCACTGTAAATTAGCCAAATCTCTCATTTGCTTTGTATATCCAGTGCCAGAGTTTCAAGTAATAATTGCAGATGGAGGAACTATCAATTGCTTAGGAAAATGAAATAATATCAATCTTAATATGGGGGAATATGTAATGAATAGTCCAATGATTTCTATACCGATGGGTGGTGAAGATGTTGTACTAGGAATCCAATGTTTACAATCATTAGGAACAATGGCTTTTAATTTTCAAGAACTTTTCATGAAATTTTCATTGGAAGGAAAAGAAATTGAGTTAAGAGGTATCACAGGGAAACTCGGTAAGGTGATAAGATTTAATGGCATGACAAAATTATTGAAAAAGGGGCATCAAGGCGTTATTTCAAAACTATGCTCACTAGATGTGCAAACATCTAAGCCATCTATTCCNCAAGATCCCAGTTCAAACTATATTTCCAGAACTTGACGAGGAAGGAAAAATCATATTGGAGCCTGAATCCATCACTGACACAAGAATTCGCCAACTGAGGAATAGATCCATTTCAGAGTATCTCATTAAATGGAGGAAACTATAGGTTGAAGATTCAACTTGGGAAGATGAGCCTTTTATACAGAAGCATCCAAAGTTACTCAAGTGTTGCATACAACACTTGTCTCAATGGGAGGGGCATGTTAAGCCCTAATATTGGCTCATTACCCCTTAATTGGGGCATATTACATTAGTAATGTTGTTTTATTTATGTCGGCTTTATTCTATTAGTTGTAATTATACCTCCTAGTCTCCTATATATACCAAGGAGACATTTTCATTTTGAATCATCTTGTACTTGAACATTTAAGTTGGGTAAAAGGAGGTTTCCCCCTCGAAGAGGCTTATTATCTGAAATTATCTCTTTCTCAAGGCGCTGAGTACTTTTTCTGAGGTTTTTTTATGCTATATTGATATTTGGTTCTTAACAATAATCATCTATTCAGTAAGAGATCATATACTACCTCACATTTATACCTTGAATACAACTTATGTAATGTATGATGCTTTGAAGAAGATGTTTTAGAGCAACAAAACTAACAAATCTCTTACATTGAAACACCAACTTCAAAATATTAAGATGATGAAATATGACACCACTGCTACCTTCTTCATGAAGATTTCAGAGATCAAAGATCAATTAGGTTCCATTGGAAAAATCATAATAGACATATAGCTTGTCATGATTACTCTCAATGCTATTCCAATCCATTGGGAGCCATTCATTCAAAGTATCAGTGGAAGAGCAGATTTACCTTAGTTTGATTGTCTATGGGAAAACTGCACTCATGAGGAAAACATACTTATAACTAGAGGCGTGCAAGACTCCCATCATGATGACAATAAATCCCTTTCTTTTGATGCAAATAAAGGAACAATAAAAATAAGAAGTTTTATTAAATAATTCAATGACAAGAAAACTTCAACAGCTCCAGGTCATGAACAAAGAAAAGACATATCAAATATTCAATGTTTCAGATGTGACAAGTATGGACACATTGCGAGAAATTGTTCTACCAAGAATAAAGGAAGACAAAATTCCTCCACTTCCGATGTCAATTTAGAACCACCTCATAGGGATGAAGGCATAAAACATGAAGCGTTCTTCTTCATTTCAACACTCTCAGGTACAGTTCATACTGATAGTGATATTTGGTTGATTGACAATGGTTCTTCCAGACACATGAATGGATATAGAGAACACTTTACATATCTTGTAGAGAAAGAGTCTCGTCTGTATGTTGTATTTGGTGATAATGCCATATATATTGTGAAGGGAGTTGTATCTTCTTCTTTCCAACTAGAATATGACATACCACTTCATTTAAGTGAGGTACTATATGTACCTAGGATGAAAATAAACCTTGTCTCTATTTATTCCCTAGAGGATAAAGGCTACAAGGTTATTTCCTCTGAAGGAAAAGTTCTTGCATGGCACAATAACTCATGCATGGATTCTTCCCAGGTGATTGGTGTTCAAGAAAATAGTTTGTACTGATTGACTATCTGACCAGTCCAAGACTTATTACATGATACTATCATATTGAGAGAGATATGGCATAGGAGACTTTCTCATTTACATTATAGATCCATTCCCGGTCTAGGGAAGATGGTGACAGGCCTTCCAAAGATATATATCGAGCATGATGGAATTTGTAGAGGTTGTGCTCTTGGAAATAATGTCAATTTTCCAAGCACTGATAGTATATCCAAGGGGATATTGGAATTGAACATAAAGATTTTTGTGGACCCATGTTCATTGCTTATTTGAGTGAATACTTTTACTATGTTCTCTTCATCGATGATCACTATCAGAAGATGTGGATTTAGTTCTTGAAGACCAAGCATGGAGTCCTTGTGATATTTCAAGAGTTTAAAGCTCAGGTTGAGAACCTGACCGGTAGGAAGATCAAGGTGATGAGATCAGATAATGGAGAAGAGTACATCTCCAGGGATTTCAATGATTTCTATATTGAGGCATGGATAAAGAGGGAGTACACCATTCCTTATAATCCTCAGCAGAATGGTGTTTTAGAGAGGAAGAAAAGACCCATTTTTTAGGCAACTAAAGCGATCATCCATGATCATAATGTACCTATGATTTTGTGGGTAGAGACATCCATGACATATGTGTACATTCAAAATAGGAGTCCTCATAATATTATGAAGAATATGACTCTTGAATAATCTTTCACCGGAGTGAATCCTGAGTATGGAAACTTCAGGATATTTGGGTATCCAGTATACATTCATGTACCCAAGGAAAAGAGGACCAAGCTAGACCCTTCAGGAAGAAAAGGTACATTTGTGGGGTACAATGAATCTTTGAAGGAATACTAGATCTACATCCCTGGTCAGAGACAATTTGATGTTAGCATAGATGTCACCTTTGAGTAAGAGATAACCTTTGGAAGATTGAGAGAATCTCATATGGAGATTAACATCAGGAAGAAAGAAGAGACAATACCTTATCCCCCTTCAACAATTCAGAGGGAGACAATTACTAATCTGTTTGATCCCATAGCTCTAGTTGATGTTCCCAGAGACATTGTAGTAGGCTAGAAGAGGCTTGCATGGGCTTGATAAACTCTACAAGAGGTAGAGGGACATGTATCTCCTCATGGTACATTAAAAGAGAGATAGATACCACAAATATTTTTTAGCTATGTTTCAACTATGATCCACATCATTGATACTAAGCCTTCTTGTCATGGAGAAGTAGCATGCCAGCAGGTTTGGAAAGATGCCATGACCGAAGGGTATCGATCCATCATGAAGAATGGTGTGTGGGATATTGTTCTGAGACTAAAAGGGAAGTCTGTAGTGACTTCCTAGTGGATCTATATGATTAAAAATGTAGCTGATGGAAGTCTCGAGATGTACAAAGTGAGATTTGTGGCTAGAGGATTCTCTCAGGTGGAGGGAATAGATTATGAGGAGACTCTTTATCCTATTTCCTGATAAAATTCCATCCATAAAACTATTTCCCTTCCCGCATCCATGGGTTGGAAACTACATCAAATGGATTTGAAGACAACATTTCTCAATGGAGATATTGAGGAAGAATTTTACATCAAGCAGCCAAATGGATTCATGATACATGAGAAGGACTCTCATGTGTGCAGGTTCAATAAATCCCTTTATGGACTAAAGAAGTCACCTCGTGCATGGTATGAGAATATTGATGGATACTTTATGAGTTTGGGATTCAACAATATTTTTGTTGATCCTAACCTATACTACAACATTGTTGGTGACGAGTGCCTAATTTTGGTCCTATATGTTAATGACTTATTCCTCACCGATTCAGAAAGCCTTATTATTGAATGCAAGAATGCATTGGCTTCTGAATTTGAGATGAAGGACCTGGGCATGATGTACTACTTCTTGGGACTATAAGTGTGGCAAAGGACTGATGAGATTCTCCTGAGTTAGGGAAAATACATAATGGAGATATTGAAGAAATTTTGAGATGACAGACTGCAAGCCCATGACTACACCGATGGTGTTGAATATGAAGAAACTGAGTGAGACTTCTTCTGATTCAGGCAATATGGATCCACATATTTACAAAAATATGATTGGATCATTGATGTATCTGGTTAGCACCAACCTTAGTATATGCTATGCAGTGAGTGCACTCATCCAGTTTATGAGTCAGCCAAGATAGACACAATGGATAGCACTAAATCATGTGTTGATATATTTATGAGGCATAGGTATTTATGTTCTGAGATATGCCTCCGGTGTAGACATGAGATTGCAAGGATATGCCGATGCAGATTAGGAATGGAGTGTAGTGGACTGGAAGAGAACCTCTGGTTGTTTTTTTACTTTGGAATCTGCCATGGTTTCCTGGTGTAGCAGGAAACAAAATTTTGTGGCTTTCAGTACCATAGAAGAAGAGTACATTGCATTATGTGTGGAATTTCACGAAGAAGTGTGGCTTCATATGATACTTGCAGACTTATTTGGACATGAGATGGATTCCAACATTATCCATTGTGGTAACTAGATCCGTGTGAACCTCTTAGACAATACTTTGTTTCAATATAAATAGAAACACATTGAGATCAAATACCATTACATTAGAGATATGGTGTAGAGGAAAGCAGTACATGTGCAATACCTTTCTACTCACGAGTAGGTTGCATATGTCTTAACCAAACTACTTTCCAGAATGAAGTTCGAGTACTTCCATGAGAGACTTGGCCTGGTGGAGAATGCCTCCCTAGTTGAGAGGGAGTGTTAATGATTGCAGCTTCATGAAACATTCTCTAGATCGTACTCCTCTGGACTGAGTTTAGATGATCTGTGAAGAATTCCTATCTAATAGATGAGTCATACTCCTCTGGAATGAGTTGAGATGACTTGTGTTTGTCTCTTGTCATGCTCCTCTAGATTGAGTTGAGATGACTTGAGATGGTCTCCTATCATACTCCTATGGACTTAGTTGAGTCGACTTGAGATGGCTCTCTAGTTTGTACTCCTATAGATTTATTTGAGTTGACATTTTTGAGAGTGACATCCCTTGTGGTTGAGCACATGTGCAATTTTCCGTAGTGGAAGAGAACTAGAGGATGTGTGTGAGACCCCTAGCTATATTGTAAAAGAGTAAGACTATTGTAAAAACCTAATTTGTATTGTGAAGGGTACAAGTCGGCCCTACTGTGTAAAGAAAATTAATATTATGTAAAATACTAATTGTATTATTGAGTTGTACAAGTCGACCCTATTGTTCCAATAGACATGTCTATTCATTGAGTTAGGTCATGCATATATTAGTGAATGATCCCCATTGTGGATCATTCGTCTCATTCACTCAATGCATTACTTGGAGAGATGAAATTTGGTGTGCACTTCTTATGCACTATCTTTATTGTTCATAGAGCATCCTCTTGTGTTCACTAGGGATTTGTCTTGAGGGCCACCTTTGTTGTCACCTATATTTTCGATGGAGATGGTTTCTTCTCTTGGAAATATAACAAATGGTTGTTGGGTTTTTCCCTTGTTTGATAAGGGTTTTCCCATGATAACTTTTTGTGTCTTGTGTATGGTTATTCTTCTTGTGATCTTTGTTTACTATAGCTATTGTATTGTTGCATTGTTTATGGTTCAAGTTCATGCTAAATTGAAAATAAACTACATGTTCTTGAGCCATCATTAAAAAATTCAACATAAAGAAGGTACAGTGGGAAAGCAAGGTTGGTCATGGATAATTTTCTGGAAATTAAAGTGTCCCTCCAAAAATAAAATTTTTGTTTGGATGATTTTAAACAATAAGGCTCCTACATGGAAGGTACTTCAAAAAACAAAATCATGGTCCAAGTTGTTGCAACTTATGCAAACAAGCATATGAAACCATAGGACATATAATTATGTGTTTTTCCTTTACTAAAGAGGTTTGGAGAGAAGTGGAAGGAATGGTAGGGATGAAATGGTTATTGTAAGAAGGAGATATAGAAGAAGCATTCATATATTCATAGTCCAGAAAGGATATAAATAATATCAAATCCCTCCCCCTCAACATAGCTTAGGGAATTGAGCCTATTCGAAGGAAAATAGACCCTCCCTCTCAAATGTGTGATTTAGTATCTCAACATCTTAAATGCTTACTGATAAGTGGAGGGAAAAAATTCTAGACATGAACTTATAGAAGAGGTGACAAATAAGAATATCCCCTGGGCATACTTTGATGGATTTTCACAAGGAAACTCTCCCAAAGGAGGTGAAATATGAATCTTATATCTATCCTCCACACATTGTATATCCTTCAAAGCAGGTATTGGGTAGGAATCTAAAAGATCTGTGAAATGATGGCACTGGAATTACTTCTTTAGCTAGCCTAAGAACATGTGGTCCAACAAATACAATTTTTTTTTTACTCTATATTGGTCATAAAATGGATTATAAAGGAAGCTCAAATATGAAATTTCACCTTAAAACACATTTATGATGATATACAAATGTAGTTGACAACTTTCACACATTTCTCCTTGTCTCACATATCCAGGGATAACAACAATATAGTGGATGACCTTTTCAAAGTTGGATTGGAATTGGAACGAGGTACCTGGATCACTTTTTTCCTATAGGATGGTAACTTTATAGCTTTATGCGTCCACCTTCGATATCATGAATGAGAAGTGACCACAACTTTACTTTTTTCATTATGTAACCATTTTTGTAACTTTTTGACAAAATAAATAGAATGTTGATATATGTCATTGTTTATGTAATTTTTTGAGATAATAAACAACTTTTTTTTATCATATAAAGAGTAGGGATAATTTTAAGGATGAAAATTCATATTAAAATGTAGAAACCTAGGCTAATATTACTAGTCCTTAATATGCAAAATGTAAAATGTTTGGCGATAGTTTTGTAAAAAATTTCAAATTTCTAAGGATTTTATATAGCTTCTATGAAATTTTGGCGATGTTTATGGTAAAATAATTTTATTCTATGGAATTTGGGCAAATCATTTTTAGAAAAAGTGGAAATCGACGAATCTTTTTTTGGGAAAAACCATGGAATATTAGCCTATTTGTGGAATTTAGCCCCTAAAATCATCTATGATAAAGAGAGACATGTATGGAGATTTTTTCTCTTTAAAGAAGCATAGAAGAACTTTTGAATTCCAAGTTACATACAACTATATGATTTTATTTAATATAAATAAAATTATGATTTTTTATTTGGAATATATATATATATATATATATATATATAATATCATCAAAATTTATTTTTTAATTCATCATTATTATAATTTATATAGTTTTACATATAAATACCCACATTATGTATTAAGAGATATTTCTATACCTTTTAATACAACAATTATAGATTTTTATGGACTATTTTATAACTAACATATTTGTATTTCTCATTTGTATAATTTTTCTGATTTGTTTCTTACTTTTTATTCGTACAACTTGATTGGGCCCAATGGTTAACAACATGTGTTTCCTCATAGGGGGTCACATATTCAAATAAAGAGGGGTATTTGTAGACTTCAGTAGTCAAATCACTACGCGGATGGGGTCCCTTGTCCAACAAACAAGAGGGTCTCAGTCCGTTTTCCCACAGACAAGGGGTCTCATACACCAATTTGGTGATGCAAGGTTTAAGATATAAAAAGTATTTATAATTATTATCTTATTTTCCTCATCAAAATTTATTTTAAAATATTTATTTCGTCCATATTATAATTTTTATATATCACTAAATCCTGGGTTATTAAAAGTGGGGTATTGATATTCTCCTATTAATATTAAAATTGTTATAGGATGGTCACTCCATAGACTTGCACATTCACTTTCAATATAAAGAACTAATGTTAATTATCATGACCAAGGACTGACCTTAACTTTCATTTTTAATAATGTAACAATTTTTGTAACTTTTCGAGAAAATAAATAGAATGTTGATATATGAAATTGTTTATGTAATCTTTTTGTTATCAATAGATTTGATTATTTCTAATTCTTCTATAATTTCTAATGATATTAAATATACTAGTCAGCTCTCAATATCTATTCCCAATGTTAACAATGTTAACTCAAGTTCCATTAATGAGCCTCATCAATCCCAAAAAATCTACCGACCTTTTTCTATTAATTATCAATCCATGATTATAAATATATCATCCCTTGATCTAGGTTGACCTTCTCTTCAATTTGACCTTCCCCTTAGGCCTATAGTCAACACTATAGGATCTCCCACCCATGCCCTTTCTCTCTTTCTCATTGAAAATATTCAATATTTCATCAGTAAAACTCCATCCTTCATCAAATATTCTTTTGATTTTATTCAAAAAACAAAGGATCTTCACCTTGATGAATGATACATTATGGTTATTTTTTATGTTGCAGCGTTATTTACAAAATTTCCTTTTCTAGAAGCCCTTGATATTATCTCTAAACTGGTTGACCCAAAGAATGTCAATGTTATTAAAATCTGTCTCACCTCTACGTTCTCAACCTTTAAAGGGACTTTCTATGAACAAAATGAAGATACAACCACGGGTTATTCCTTATCCCCTATGGTCGCTAATATTTTCATGGAACATTTCGAGACCATATCCCTAAAAAACTTTCATGTTAAACCCAAATGATGGTTTTGATTTATTTATGATACCTTCATCAATTGGCCTCATGGTCACCCCTCCTTGATCTCTTTCTTTAACCATCTTAACAAAATTCCCCTTATATTAAATTCACTATGGAAATGTAAAAGTATAATTCACTTCCATTTTTAATTGTGCTCATCTGTTGACTTCCTGATGGTTCCATTTTGAGTCTGATTTCTTATTTGACCTCTTCCCAAGGCATAGTCGGACAATATCTTAGCTTGAAATCACCTTCAATAACATATTTGATAAGTAATTTTTCCCAAGTCAAGTAATGCTAGAACTAATTTTAACATTACTTCTTGACATCGAATGTCACACCATTTTCCCAATCCAAGCCAAAGTTTTCATACACACATATAATTTACCCAACATTGACACATATTCCCTACACTTGTTTCAGTTCATGCAAGTTGTAATCCATCGCTATGAAAGGTGCCACCCATATGTTGTTCAATGTTTTTTGTATCCATCATTTCTTCCATCATTGTTTCTATTTGCACGTTGTCTTATCGAGCTCTCACATTTTATTGATTTCCTTCTAACTTCCTTCTTCTCTCTTGCTTGCATGAATCACTGACCTAAAATACAAGTAACATCAGATTTGATGACATTGGAATGGAAACCTTCCTAGATATATTGGACTCATTTATAATATATATATATATATATATATATATATATATATATATATATATATATATAGAGAGAGAGAGAGAGAGATGCATCAGAGATATCTAATCCTTTGTGGTACAAAACATTTTTAATGTTTTGTACTCTAAAAAAATTTCCATATTAAGGAATTTGATGCCTCTCAATGCATGATAGATCGAGTTGGGATGGTGTAAGTTTTGTACTCTAAAAAAATTTCCATATTAAGGAATTTGATGCCTCTCAATGCATGATAGATCCAGAGTTAGGATGGATCGATATTGATTTATAAACCTGATTTATGTCTTTCATGTACCTGTAATTCTACAAAAATGTACATGGAACAATTACTATTAGAATTATGCATATTGTATAATATTTCATTAATTAGGTTGCGGGTCATCCTTCATCGTAATTTATAAAGAAATAATATGAAATAATATAAATTATGATCCTTTAAACATAATCTCTTATGAATCAAATTTCCAATGGCTATACTCATGCCTCATTTTGATTTATGGGACACAGTTATAGCTTTTTGAATTTTGTAGTTTTTACTCAATTGTTCCTTGTCATCAGTGGTGTAATTTAGTTGAAAGGCCATCTTCTTCCCTCTATAACATAAAATATCTTAGGAATCATATTTTTTTTTGTATTGGGTGTAGATAGGATTTATGATTATGAGTACACAACAATTTTGATATTTGGAATCTAATGTTCTAGTCAAATTATGTATAAATATGGAATTGACGACTTTGCACTTTTTACATTTTCTACACACTTAGAATTTTTAGCCAAAACTGGCTATCTCCTAAATTGAGAAAAACTATAAAAACCTTCCTCAAGACAAATTTTTTTGGATTATTGAGGAGGTAAAATGTTCAGGAATCAATTTTTTATAGATTTGTGTTCTAGGGCCTCTTTTCCTCCTTCGAAGATTTCAAAAATCCCCAAAAGGTGTCTAGGAATAGTGTATTTTTCCATGTTTCGACATCTCCATTCCAAACCTTTTTGAATTTTTCTAGAATCCCAACTAGGCATATTCGTTTATTCTTTTTGGAATCCCAATTAAAATTTCATCCTTATCTAGATCCTAGTCACTGAGCACCACCCAGATCTATAAAAACCAGTAATTGACAACTTTTTGGAAAAATTAAGAAGAAATGGCTAGTGGCCCTAGCTTTTACTTTTGTATCCTTAGTCTCGATGAATATACCATTTAAATTTTCTCTGATTTTGAGTTTTTATTCTCCTATTATGGCCAAAACAAATTTTTGCCTCCATACCTTTTTTATCCTTCTCCGCCTTTCTCCTTTCCTTTCCTCCTCTCTTATGTTTCCTCTTTCCTCTTCCTTTATTTTATTCCCTTCTCCTCTTCTCTGCCTTTAATTTTTCCCTTCCTCAACGATCACTAAAAACCCTTCATGGACGGTTGGCGAAATCCTTGTATCAGTGATTGTTCAAATACTTTGTATCGAAAATCCACCAAACCTTCTACCGGTGATCAACAAAATGCTTCGTATAGGAGATCGAAAAAAACCTTTTATCAACGATCAACGAAATCCTTTGTATCGACGATTGAAAAAAAAAATTATATCAATTATCGATGAAATCCTTTGTATCTATGATTGGAAAAAACCTTTTATTGGAAATTGGAGAAAAAGTATCTTTTGATGATCAGGGAAAAGGTATCTTTCGATGGTCAGGGAAAAAGTATAATTTGATGGTTGGTGAAAAGGTTCCTATCGATGATCAAAAAAAATTCTTCTATCGATAATCGAGGAAAAAGCATCTATCGATGATTAAAAAAAAAGGTTCATATTGGCTATTGTACAAAAGGTTTCTATCGAAGGTCGAGGAAAAAGTCTCTATCAACTATTTAAGAAAAGGTTCATATCAAAAATCAACAATTTAAAAAAAAAATCATCAGAGATATTGGAAAAACTACACTTTTTCAGAGACTTCCAAAAAACTCCATCGATGGTCTTAATTTTTCTTCACATCACCGAACTTGTTTAACTTATATTTTTTTTGTCAAAATCCACATTGGATCTAGAACACTGATCTCAAGATAAAATGGGATCTCATTCGTTGATTCCCCAAACTTCTTCAATTTTATTCAAACTCGAAAATTTTTCTGTGAATTCCACTTTTATCCATTGATGATCAACGATTTTCTTCTTTGTCGAACTAAATTTTGTTCCCACTTTACCGAATTTTATTGAACACCAAAACTTTTTGGCGAACCTTGGAATTGTCTTCGATGAACTTGAGAATTTTAGCCAACCCAAAATTAATCTCAACCATTGATCACCAAGTTAATTGCAAATTTTAGACAGTTGGCTGAAGTTGATGGACAATTGGTTTGGACTGTTGGTTGTCATTCATGTCAACCCTTGGAGAGTGATATTGTATATTGATGTCAACCCTTAGTGATTGATTTCAACCTTTAGATATTGTTATTGTATATTAATGTCAACCCTTAGTGATTGATGTCAACCCTTGGAGAAGTCCGATAGTGAATTTTGGTAGCATAAAGGCATGGGTAAGGGACCAGAGTCTGTTTGAGGTATAAAAGGCATGAATATCAATGAATTTATAGGTAATACTATTCTAGATGGATAGTATATGCCATGTTATTTCTGGTGATATGTGGAATGTCACATAACTACTCACGATTATAGAGTTATGACCATATGAAGTTGGAGAACCCTCATGAGTTATCTAGATGACCTTAGAAGGTCAAAGAAGTCAATTATTCTAGAAGCTCCAAGAAGAAGTGTATTAGTCAAATTGATGGTAACTAGGAGTTAATCATGGGTATAGTTTTTTCATTAAGAAATTAATTAAAATTAAATTAGTTGCAACAAGAAGTTGTGAGTTTGGTAATTATGGTAAAGTAGTTGTGATGAGAAAATTGAATAGTCAAAGTGGTTGAACAAGAAATAAATTAAATAATAAAGTGGTTGAAACAAGAAGAAGTAGTTAAGGGAAAATAAGTTATGAATGGACTAATTATAGAAAATTTTGTTGCAACAAGTTGTGAGTAAAGATACATTATTTAAATAATAAAGTAGTCAAAGTGGTTGCAAAGAGAAATTATTTAAATAATAAAGTGGTTGCAACAAGAAGTAGTGAGTTTACTATTTATGGATAATTCCAAGTGGTTGCAAAGAAATTAATTAAATAACAAAGTTAGTTGCAACTAGGAGTGGATAACTTACTATTTGTGGAAGATGATTAAGTTAAGTGGACAAAGTGGTTAAGTGGAAAAAGTGGCTAAGTGGACAAAGTGGTTAAGTGGACAAAAGTTGATACTTCTAGAGGAAACTACTTGGAGAGTATAAATAAGAGAAATGGTCTCCCATTAGCACCTATTGAATGTAATTGAATATCTATTTTGTGAAAGGTTATTTGGGTAGGTATTATTGATAGAGGAAAAGTGCGACAGAAAAAAAGAAGTAGAAAAATCGTGATAGGAAAAGTGCGGTAGAAAAATCGTTGTAGGAAGAGTGTGTTGGACATATTTTCATTGATATCAACAACCGATGTAATTAAATTATAATGATGATTTGGTATGAACAAAGAGATGGAAATCCATGTACAAAAGGCCTAACAAATTAAGAGCTTAGGAGGGTTAGCGACTCAAGATTAGAAGCTCAGAAGAGATAATGCACATGAAGCTCATAAGGGAAAGCATAGTGTAGAAACATGATCAGGATCAAAATCCCCATAGGAGAAACTAGGACCATTGGATACGCAAGATATAGATCAAGGGCAGGGATTGATTGTCGAGCGCAAAGGGAAAATTAAACTACATGATATTTCCAATCCTGCAATTAGTCTAGATTGTTGTATCTCATCAACTCAAAGATTGACGACTATGGTTGATCCACCAAACGATCAGATTAAGTCATGACCATTCGATATGCAAGCGCCAGATCAAGGGCAGTGATTGATTGAGGAGTGCAAAGGGAGAATTAAACTATATGCTATTTCCAATACCGAAATTATTATAGATCGTCAGATCACATTGATTCAAATATCGACGACTGTGGTTAACTCACCAAAAATCACACAACTTCAATTGCGGAGTTTGGGCGATGAATTAAACCACATGAAAGTTACGGTTCTGCAATCCACATCAACTGTTGGATCAAGTTAAGTGGAAGGATAGGATAAGCAAAGAATAATGTTGTCCAATATGAATTCCCTAAGTATATGAGGACCGTTCGATCTATTCAAAGTGTTCCAAGGTAGAAGTGGTCAACTTTGACACTGAACACTTCGGGAGAAAAGGGTTTAGAACAAGTAAGATCACCCGAAGGCTGAAATCCTAAAGAAAATGTGAACTGTTCGATATGAATAACACTTTGGGAGATATTAGGACCATTAGATCATGTTTAATGGAAGGACAGAGTAAGCCACAAATGTCTTGAAATAGACATAAGCCGTCTAATCTGAGGAAACACTTCGGAATATATCCTGACCGTCGGATAGAGGAAATTAGAAGGATAGGATAAGCAAGGCCAGAGGCTTGATATCATGAATAGAAAAATTCCTGGAAGTCGTTGGATCATGTCAAGTTTTTTTGGGTTAAAGAATGACCATTGGATGAAGTCAAGTTACTCGAGGTTTACACTTTAGGGAATCTCACTTCGGGAGAACTGGGAAGTGGAGAAATAGAATTATCCGAAGTCACAAAGGTCAAAGTCCTGAAGTGGATATGAGTCATTTGATCAGTGGAACACTCCAGAAAGTATCTTGACCATTATATCAAGGACAATAACATGTGCCATATGAAGAGATCTACATCAGCAAGGACACGTGGCATAATCAGATGATGGCAAGTGTCAAATTTCCATAGGTACTTTAAACATACATAAGCCACGAATACAGGTGACACATGGTAGCCACTCAGAAAGTGCCACATCAACAAGTTATGTCACTCCGAGAGTTTTTACTTCAGAAGTTTCACCACCAGCAAATTCCCTAAGTCCCGAAGTCCCAAAGGCTAAAGTCTCTAAGTGGACACGAGTTGTCTGATATGAAGAACACTTCGGGAGAATTCTCAACCATTGAAGATTATGAGCACACATATTTTATTCGAGATATTTGTAAGGAGGCTGGAAGTCGCGAAGGATGAAGTCCCGAAGTATTGACAGTCGTCCATCTCATCGAGAGATTAAAACATGACCGTTGATTTTGATAAGTGATCAAGCACTCACTTGGCCTAGCATCTGGTCACCATCTGAGGAAGTATGGAATTAAGAAACAAAGGGTGAAAGAATAAGCAACGCTTAAATTAATAAACCTGCAGTCCTGCGCGTATGGTCATATGTAAATGGTTTGAAGGAAGCGCCTCATCAGAACTCGGTTTTTGTAGTATTTGCAGAGATTTGGAATCAAGTTAAAAAGGCAATCGATCCATATCTGTGATTGATTTAAAAACAAGTTAGATGGTTGTTAAAATGATGTGTGGTTATGAAAAGTCATGTTAATGAATGTGTTACTTAAAAACATCGGTTATGTAATATTAAATGAACAAACATGTTGTTTGTGAAGAGTTGTGTTGAAAAGTTTAAAGGCTTATAAATATGTTGAGAAGTGAATTAGAAAAGTGCGCCTGTTAATGTCTTATTGAAGATCAATAAAAAAATGAGTCAGAGAAACATTTATGAAATCCAATGTTTGATATAGAAGATCTTTATTGGACTGCAATAGATACAATGAAGATTAAATGACAGAAACAGAGAGAGGAGTAGTCATGGCATGATACAAAAGTTTTTGAGATTCGGAAATTAAGGGTGGTTGGGTGGTGAAAGGGAAGGTTGGAGCCTGTGGGGGACTAGGTGCTTCCTTATCAGTTTTAGCTGACTAAATAGGGGGATGTAACCTCCTACTAGTTGGTGTTGGTGAAGAAGGGTGTGGGTGCATCCTGATCAGTGGGAGTTGATCTAAAAGGAAGAACATATTATTTCTTTGTAACTTGTAAAACATAATTTTTCAGTTAATAGAAAAGTGTTTGAGGTTTTCCCAATTGGGTTCCATGATAAATATTGTGTTAAAATATTGATTTCATTAACAAAAGAAAAATTGATAAAATTATTTTGTCACTGATTCACCCCCCCCCTCTTAGTGACAAGATTTGGTCCTTCAATTGGTATCAAAGAAGGTCTCTTCGCTAAGGGTTTAAATCACTTGAAGAGAAATATTCATCGGTATGGTTCAACAATTGAAGATGTCATAAAAAATCCCCCTATTTGATGGTGAAGACTATGTTTTATGGAGTGTTAGAATGAAAATCTATTTTATGTCCATTGGACCGGAAGTATGGACAATAGTTGAAAAAGGATATGATGTTCCAAAATTTACTCCCACAGAAGAAGAAGATAAGAATAATTTTTGGGAACATGTAAAGGCTTTAAACACACTACAATATGGATTGAGTAAGAAGATCCTTGCTAAAGTACTAAACTCTCAAAATGCAAAATGAATCTAGGATAAATTGGAAACTATATATGCAGGAGAGTCCAAGGTAAAGAGGGCCAAACTTCAGACTCTCAAAGTAAAATATGAAGGTCTAAAAATGAAGGATGAAGAAAATATCTTAGAGTGCCTTGAAAGAGTTGATAATATTGTTAATGCAATCAAAGGTTTGGCAATAGAAGTGTCAGAAAATGAGATAGTTGAAAAAATACTTAGAAAACTACCTTTGCTATACAATCCTAAAGTGTCCACTCTTAAAGATCGAGAGAATCTAGATAAACTCACCATGGATGAATTGTATGGAATCCTCATAGCCTATGAGTTAATATTAGGTCACGAGAACCTCCCACAAGGAGAGGAAACCTTCAAGGTTCTCAAGAAAACAAAAAATCAGAATCAAAAACCTCAATCCATCCATGATGAAGAATCTTATGTAGAAGAAGCCAATTTTATTAAAAAACTTCAGAAAGGATCAGGGAGGTACAAAGACAAGCTACCTTTCAAATGTTTTAATTGTGGCAAGGTTGGTCACTTTGCAGCCAAGTGTCCCTATCCCAAGGAGGACCCTAAAGATGAAGAAGAAAAAATTAAACAATACAAAAAGAAGGGAAAACCCAACTACAAGAAAACGTTTTACAAAGGTAAAAATATTTTTTACTCAAAAGAAGAAAACAACATTTCATTAGAGTCTAGTGGCAATGATGATGATGAATTCCTTTTTCTAGGTATTGAAGAGCCTAATGAGATAGAAGAAATTGAGCATGAGGAAGAGTCAAAAGTTGAAGAGGAGGTTAATATGGAAGAATAAATTCTCAGTGCCTTGGATGATTTAAGAAGATACAAAACCAGATATAGACAACTAAAAAGTTTTTTACTTGAAAAAAAGGAAAAACATGAACAGAAAGAAAAAGAGATGGAGAAACTCATGAGAAACCTGAAAATCCAAATCCTAGAAGCAAATAGGATGGAAGTGTTAGAATATAATGTATGTGCTTGTTTAACCATAGACAATATCACTATTGTCACCCAACCATAGGCCGAAGCCACCCCCGATCACCTTAACCTTGATAGAGAATCATTCTGGAATCAAACCCTAGGCTACATAGCCAAACAAGATAGCGCACCTCTCTCCAAGTATAACACACCAAATAGGAGTAATAAGAGCTTATCAGAGAGTCCAAACCATAACCAAGAGAGATTCCAAGCCAAAACTGAAATCTGCTAGCTACAGCAGCTGCAACAGAAACTCTCCTCAAAAATTGCACATAAACTGGCCAACTGCAGTGTGCACAAGTGCTTCTTCTGCAGTTCTGAGAATGTCTGCCTAAATGAAGACTGGCCTCTTGTATTTATACTAAATTGGCAAAATTCCTGGGCCGACTTCTCATCCTGGGTGCCTATTTACTTAGTATATAATATTTCCTTTAGTCGAATTCTTCTCTTGGAGGCTAATAACCTAATACAAATTATCCTCTTGAGCCGACTTATCTTCTAGGATTATTAGCCAACTAATTTAGGGTTTCTTCTTGCTTCCTAGGATATTCTATTCTCGTCAGGTTTACAAGTGGAGGTAAATACCTCCTGCAACTACCATAATATCAACACTCCCTCCTAGCTAGAAAGGTATTTGAATGTAATGGTCTTGAGCACAAATATACCATTTACTTGGTAGCATCAACATAGTTGTATAGACTATCTCATGACTAGATCATGAGCACCATCATCACTATCAATGTCATCAGTTGCATCATCTCCTTAAACCATACTCCATCTGAGTAATCAAACATGATGCTGGATAAGTCACTCACTCCACAGAGTGACACAACAACCATTCTTCTAATCCAGACATATGTCCTAGAAGAATAAATGTTCTGAACCATTTTTCGTCAGGGAAATATCTCTCCATTGATCAACCATCTAGTTGATAATCATTTCCAACACTATTGATAGTCTTCAAGGCAAGCAGAACAATGTCATTCAATAGAACACAACTGTGTCTATCCATAGTACTACACAACTACAATCCAGTGGTACACTACCACACAAAGTAGCACACAGTTACTTGATCAATGACATATAGTCACAATTAGTGGAACACATCCACCATAGTAGTATACATCTACTGTCTGAAGACATATAATCTCCATAACAATCATATCATTTGATATCAACCTGCACAGAAAACATTGTTATGATATAAACCACCACTACATATTGAAAAATTTGCGACGACCACTTGCGACGAAAGTACTCTTTCATCGCAACATGCAAGAGAAAAAGTTAATTTTTTCTAAACCCACCCCGTATTCGTCGCTATATCGATGCATGTAGTTTGACTAAAATATTATGTTCAATGTTTGTCATAATATCGATGACTGTAGTTTGTCCGTCACAAGAGCGATGACTCACCTAACCTTAAAATTGACTGTTAAAATGACCTAAAATAAATAGGTGGAAAAAGAAATATTTTTTGGTCGACCTAAAATTGGACTATAAATATTTGATGATTTAAAGATGTTGTGACAAACTTTCTATAACAAAGACGGTTCCGAAAGGGTATTTTTGTGCGGGTGAAAAGGGTGATGGTAGATGTTATTGCCCTTGTAAAAAATGTTTCCTCAGACGTCCTGTAATAATTTTAATGGAAACAACTACAAAACATTGTAGAAAATATGGTCACATTGATGGTGGATCGAATGAATATCATCCATTAGCTATATATTCATTATATTTTTTTATTTTGTCAATTTTATATAAAATTATATATATATGTATATATATTGTTTGAATGTTTGTTATAGTATACACTAATTTTGGGTGATTGTTTGTAATTATAAAGTTAGAGTTTTCCTCTAAATTTCCACAAAATATTGGACCAAGTATTAGTAGAAATGATGTTGTACAAGCTGAGGAACATCATCATGACCAAGCAAATGAGGATCTCATGGAAGACGATGATGCGAAAAATCATGTTAATGATCCCATGGAAGAAGATGATGGGACAAATCAAATGATCCAATATTTTTTTTTGCATCCAGATGAGGATGGGGAAAATGATGGTATTTATGATGACCCTCTATTAGAAAAGGCAAATAAAGGATTTTATGAAGGACCAAGAGCAAATATTCTCTCCGCTACATTGTTGCTAGTGAACTTAAAGGTTATGAATAATTTTTCGATCACTTGTATGACATAGATACTAAGGTATGTAATATGTTTCATCTCATACTATACATACATGTTAATTTTTTTATATTTATTTTTAGTGTTAATTAATGTGTATAATAGGAATGCAATTTTTATGATTAATATTCTTACATTAACTAGTTGTTTGTTATGTTGTATATTGTTAGGTGAATTTTTGTTACCGTCGTCAAATATTTTACCTCTCACATATCGAGGTTTGAATGCCATTATGAAAGACATTGGAATGAATTATCAAACTATATATGCATTTCCTAATGACCATATTATATATTATGGAAAACATGCTTCGAAAATCGAATGTATGCAATGCCTTATTAGTATATATCGAACCGATCAAGCAACAAAAAGGGTGCCTCGAAAGGTTCTTCGTCATATTCCCATAATTCCACGTTCACAATGATTGTTTAGGTGTGAAAGAATAACACAATTTATGGATTACCATGCATGTAACAAAAGTGGAGATGGTGTTCTTCGAATTCCTGCCGATGGTTCTTATTTAGCGAAATTGAGGAAAAATGGGCATATTTCAAAGATGAACCTCATAATGTTAGGCTTTCATTGACAACTGACAATGTTAATCAATTCAGAGAGCTTAGGTCTATTTACTCAGTGTGGCCTATTTTTGTTATCAACAATAACATTCCTCCTTGGATGTCAATAAAGAGGGAGCACATAATGTTGACAATGATTGTTCCAGGTATTTGTTTACATTAATTTTTTGAATTTAACATTTTCATTTGTTTCAATTTTTGCATAATATCTTTTGTTTATTTATTTAATTATATATATTACATCATATCATTCCTTTAGTAATTATGTTTAATTTCAAAAAATTAGGTAAGTACTAGGTTAAATATATGAATGTATATATAGAGCCTCTTATCGACGAGCTACTAAAGTTATGGGTTGGCATCACAATGTATGACATATGTAAACCAATCATGGAGAAGAAATTTAAATTCCGTGGAATACTTTTATGGACAATTCATGATGCCCCTGGACTAGCACATTTTTGTGCTATGTAGCATTCTAATATTTCTCTTTAATACTATATAATATTTTAATGTTATCATGGTGCATGTTTAATTTTTAAATAGTCTCATCGTATAATTGACTTTAATCCATTTGTTGTAGGTCTTCAAACAAAGGGTAAACTTGCATGTCCATTTTGTGGCCCTAAGATGAAGTATCTTCATTCAAAAAGTTTAGGAAAGATGGTGTTTTATGAGTATAGGCACCTTCTTCGTAAGAACCATAGGTATCGTACTACTGAAAAACATCTTTTCAATGGGAAATAAGAGATTGGTTTAAAACCATGAAGAATGACACCTCACCTATGGAGGTTGGAATATAATAGAAATCGTCAAGGTACTCAATTTCATAATGTATCGTAGATCATGTAATGTTTTGAATGTTTATTTTAATCATTGAATTTATTTNAGCACATAATGTTGACAATGATTGTTCCAGGTATTTGTTTACATTAATTTTTTGAATTTAACATTTTCATTTGTTTCAATTTTTGCATAATATCTTTTGTTTATTTATTTAATTATATATATTACATCATATCATTCCTTTAGTAATTATGTTTAATTTCAAAAAATTAGGTAAGTACTAGGTTAAATATATGAATGTATATATAGAGCCTCTTATCGACGAGCTACTAAAGTTATGGGTTGGCATCACAATGTATGACATATGTAAACCAATCATGGAGAAGAAATTTAAATTCCGTGGAATACTTTTATGGACAATTCATGATGCCCCTGGACTAGCACATTTTTGTGCTATGTAGCATTCTAATATTTCTCTTTAATACTATATAATATTTTAATGTTATCATGGTGCATGTTTAATTTTTAAATAGTCTCATCGTATAATTGACTTTAATCCATTTGTTGTAGGTCTTCAAACAAAGGGTAAACTTGCATGTCCATTTTG
This sequence comes from Picea sitchensis, assembly GCA_010110895.2. NCBI lineage: Eukaryota > Viridiplantae > Streptophyta > Pinopsida > Pinales > Pinaceae > Picea > Picea sitchensis. Next base: position 68,287 of record SNQJ01S0018421.1, on the reverse strand, counting down.
TGGCCCTAAGATGAAGTATCTTCATTCAAAAAGTTTAGGAAAGATGGTGTTTTATGAGTATAGGCACCTTCTTCGTAAGAACCATAGGTATCGTACTACTGAAAAACATCTTTTCAATGGGAAATAAGAGATTGGTTTAAAACCATGAAGAATGACACCTCACCTATGGAGGTTGGAATATAATAGAAATCGTCAAGGTACTCAATTTCATAATGTATCGTAGATCATGTAATGTTTTGAATGTTTATTTTAATCATTGAATTTATTTTACCGTATTTGATAATTATTTTTCTGATTTATTTTATGCTTCATGAAGGCCGCAATCATCATGACGGTATTAATAATGGGCTTCCACGAGGAATGAAAACTTATCCCACTCAATTCATGAGGTTTCCCTACTATGAGGAGATAAAAATATCTCATTTGTTTGATACAATTCACATCAGGAAGAATGTGACTGAAACGTTATGGCGGATCATAGATGGTAGGAGGGACAAAGAAAAAATTGTCAAAATTTGTACTGACATTCAGGAAGCCAATCATGCAATGTGAAGTGTGATCCGATATTGAAATAGATCAGATGGAGTACTAGACCGAAATAACCTTCCATGGGTATTAACAGAGCAACAAAGCAATGATGTAAAAGAGGTCATTCAAAGAATTAAATTTCCCATGGGTTTTGCTTCAAACATAAAAAATATCTTAATGAAGAAAGGTGAATTTGGTGGGGTAAAAGCACATGATTGTCATACCTTCATTAAGGTAATAATTTTGGTATACATATTTATATATATTGGACTTATAGATCTTTTATTTTTTTTTATTTTTTCTTGTCTACTTTGGTCAGAAAAAATAACGATTCATTTTGTTGTTACAGTATGTTCTACCACTATCTCTCCCAAATGACTTTGACAACAACATCAAACAAGTTATATATGATCTTGGAAAATACATGAGGTAAGATGTAGTTGTGATTTATATGCAAAATGTTCTTTCAAATTATTGTTGTACTTAATGACACATGTTTTACTTGTAATTTAATGTAATATATCATATTATGTTATGTTGAAACATGTTATTTTCTTGTGTCATGGTCTCATGTAAGTGGTTGTCATTGAAAGAAATCCATGAAGATGATATAAAGTATTGGAGGAGAGAAATTCCTCGTCTAATGTGTGAAATTCAAAAGTATATACCTCCTACATTTTTCAATACACAAGAACACTACCTCATACACCAAGTTTAGGAGATTGAAATTTGTGGACCTGTTCACACAAGGTCAATGTGGATGGTGGAGAGGCACTTGAAATCATTGAAGGCATTGGTTAGACAAAGAGCACGTTTTGAGGGTTCTATGTTGGAGGGATATATGGTATATCAATCCATGGTGTATATTAGTCAGTATCTTCCTAAATTAGCAGTGCCAACTATGCATGCAGTGGATCGCATTTGGGATGTGAACTCCATCAAAAAATTTGAAGATCGGGAGCATCTTTTGGGGCAAGGTAGAATGAAAAAAATGAGAGGTAATATATTAATAATTGTGATAATTTATATTAATAATACATATAAAGTTTTGTTTTTGTGTATATGATCATACTCATTAATATATTAATATAATTTATTTCATAAATTATAAATATTTATAATTACCTGCATATTGTACGTTATAACTAACATTTAATATTGGTGAATTATGTTTTTTTTATTCAATTTCTCTAGAGTGGGATGCACTGCATTTATACATTTCAAACAATCTTGACTGGATGAATGTGTGGATTGAAAGATGTAAACAACATAATGGAGGTAGGTTATCATGGCAACGATTGTCTGAATTGGTTAGAGAACATCATCGTAACGGAGATGCCAATGTTACACAGAGGTAAATTGATCTAGTATATGGTTTGAAAGATGGATAGGTAAGCAATTTCACCCATTTTATTCAGTTATTTTATATTATACTAATGTGAATACATGTGTACTATATTTTTTATATACTTTCGAAGTTATATAAATATATGTTAATTTATTAATTGACAATACATATTTTACATATCTCACATATTGCAGTTGAAATAGCACAATGCTATGTGGTGCAATGGTCATAAGTTTTGCATCAAACAATTGGATGAAACTAAGAAAACTTCATATAGTGGGATAACTACAGTATTCCAGGTTACCAATGTTTCCTCTAGGAGTGTCAGACATCCCTGAGAATCTGAAAATAGATACTATGGGTATTTAAACGATATACTTGAGTGTGACTTTAATTCATTCAAATTATTTATGTTTGATGTCAAATGGTATAGGTTACGAATGCATGAACGTGATGAGGAAAGAACTGTTATTCAACATGCCAACAGATTTCCAATGATTAAAACAATGATGTTTGAAAGAGGACATGATCGCTATGTTTTTTCAAGACAATCTGAACAGGTCTTTTACTCAAATGTTCCAGGTGAAAGGGATTGGTCATTTGTTGTTATATATGATCCAAGAGGAAGTCCAATTAAGTATAATCATTTACAGGACGAAGATGATATTGAAGATCAAGAAGATGATTCGACAGAATATCAGACAAAGACGGAAGATCATGGAGGTTCGATAGATTAAGAAGATAGAGAAGATCATGATCTAGGTGTAAGAGACATTATTTCAATTCTTGATGATGATGTCGATGAAAATATGATCGAAAATGACATTGATGATGATGATGATGTCATCAATCCTTTCAACATCGTTTCAGAACTAGATGATGATATAGATGTCTAGTTCGATGAAGAAGATCAAGATACAGAATAAGGATGATTACACAGATGTTGAGGTTGGATTAGGTACGTGACTATATAATATTTTAATTTGTATGAATTATTCTCTTAAAATAATTTACTTTTAATGTCATGGGTTAATTACATGTTTTTAAGTTTTATGCGACGTTTTTATATCCTAGGTTACATGTTGTTTAATTATTATTTGAAATTTGAAAATAGTTGTCAATATAGTAAAGTACGTATTAGACTAAATATATCATTTAGAAACACATAATTTCATGTACCTTCATTAAATTTTGTTTTTGTAGTTTCTATGCATGAATCTTAATAGGACGTTGCTTTCGATTATTTTATATTTTATAGATTGGGTTTTGGGGATCAATTCAGAGTGATGTGAGGGGGAGGGTGATCTAGGTGGATATCGGTGGCCACCCACCTTTTCCAAATGGCTCAAAATAGTTTTCTGGCCATTTTGGCAATTTACTATTTTTAGCAGGTTTTAACTTCCGGGGCCATTTTGAGGGCCTAAATGAAGGTTTTTTAATATCGAGGTTCTCAATGATATCCAAAGGCATTATTGAGTCCCCAAAATGAATCTCCTCGATGATACCTTTCCAACAAGCTATCACACGCCTAAAATGGAGATCATATGCAAAAGTTACGACCCTGGGAAGTTGATGTACTCACTTACCCAAACGGGGCCCACATGAATTTTGGTGCTTCATCTCCTAGTGTTAGGTTTTTGGATGTCTAGGAATTTTGGCATTCCCATTTATTGTAAAAATTCCTTCAGAGCCTCATTGTAATCATCTTCTTGCGAATGCGAGTAGCCATCACATCTCTTCTCAAAGATAAGCTGCCACCATTCTAGCGAGTCTTTCACTCTGTATTTTTACAGTCTCTGTACATTTATTTGATTAATAGAAATCATGTATTACTATATATCTATGTTTATGGTTGCATCTATGATACATTTCTATTATATTATTGAATATCTGCAATATCTTTGTGCATTTCTTTATTATATCTCCGCTCTCATTTCGTGCCGAAAATAATCCGGATCAGTGGTATCAGAGCAGGCTGCTCTTGATCATTTTTCAGTGCATGTCCCCGACAAGGTCTGAGTATAGCAAGTTGGGTCTTGAGATTGTCTCTCTCGAGGAAAATTTCTCCCGCACACCTAAGAAACCCTCAATGGCAGAAAAAAATAAAAACGATGGAGCAGATGATCCTATCAGTCTGTTGCTTGAGCAAACTCTCACGTGACAGAGGGACGAAATGATGGAGAATTTTTCCCACATCCTTCAACGCCTACCGATAGCATCAGGCGCATATTCATCAAGAGACCACTTTGGAGGCACCTCGCCTTTCAAGGTACAGGTTAATTTTGATATTCCCGTATTTGAAGGTCAAATAGATGCAGATGCCCTAGATAAATGGTTAAATA
>SNQJ01S0018421.1:35745-48888 GCA_010110895.2 Picea sitchensis | reverse complement strand
CGAATGTTTAAATGTTATTGATGATGTTGGATATGATGCAATCTATTTTGGATAAATGATAATCTTATGAATGGGTGTCGAAATTGAATTATGGGATATTATGAGATCTATTTCTAACTAGAAAACTTTGATGTTAATTTATCGGTACATGGATACCAAATTGAAATGATGATAGTATGAAATTACATGATGATAATGCATAGAAATGTATGAGTTGTGTTACAGACTAATCTGCAAGTTATGGGCTATGAAATAGCCAAAGGATAAAGATGATGAAAGTGGATATCATGACCACTAGCCAAGCAATATTATGGTATGAATATTGTATGTGGAATTTATATTGGTTTGGATGCATTGCTATGATATGTGGACCAGTGCATGATTTCAGGTGATGACACTTCCCAAAACCAAATAAACGATGACAAAACCCCCAACAACACGGTGCCATTGTATTATCCACAACATAAGAATTACTCAACAGAATAATTAAATTACCTCTCCCTGATGCTAATTCCCTTGTCGATCTAGTTGTTTGTTGCTGAACTGTGTCAAACACTGCCCAAACCTTTTTTCCACCCTGCCAACAAGGACAGCTTCCTAGCTCCAGGATACCAAATGGATATCTTGGCCTCCGTGCCCAAAACCTCCAGCAAACTGGTGCCCCCTATACTGATCCTTTTCCCGACTCCCCAACTCAAACTCTCTCCAACCAATTCCCAAATCCAATAGAGACCTCCCCCAAAAATCCAAGTCGAATGATAATGCCCTTCCGACAACCCTCTTCCGCTCATATCCCCCGTTCACTGCCCTTTCTCCTCATTTATTTCTTTACCTACACATTTATTACCTTATCCACCTAGTTAATGCCCCTTATCAACTTATTAATGTTCCTTATCTGTTTATTAATGCTCCTTATCCCCTCTTCCGTAAACCCTTAATTTAAACAATATAATTTATTAACCCTCTTAATTTAATACCCATGTCAATGAATGTAAGAGGTAATTAATTAATCGATTAATTAATCAAATTATAACAATTAATTAATTAATAATTATTTAATTAGTATCATTATACCAATCTTTGTTTAATTAATAACATGTTAGAAAAATTAATTACCTAATAAATTTTTACTAAATAATCCCTAATTATATATTCAGCTAGGGTTGTTACATGATAGAATAGTACTAATAATGGATAGATGTAATAGTTAATGTACATGTTTGGGGTTATAAGGGTTAAAAATTAGGGTTAAATTTTCAAGGGTTTAGGGGTTTGGGATTCTAAAAATTGTAGTGGTTATGAGTCAAATGCATTTGGGGAAACAAATTATAGTTATTATAAGGGTTAATGGCCATAGGTTCTTAGGGGTTAGATGGTTACTCAGTAATAGTGGTTGTACATAATAGTATTAAAAATTCTAGTTACATGGGTTTAGGTGGGATCTAGAAGAGATTTGGTGAAGATATCTACTTGTTGATCTACTAAAGGAACACATATTCGCACAAGTTGTCCTTGAGCATGAGGTTGACAAATTTAGTGCATCCAAGTATCCATGTGTTTTGTCTTATGATGATTCATTGGATTTTGAATAAGCTCAATGGTACTTTGATTGTCACAAAGGTGGAATGATTTTGTGGAGGAAGACCAAGTTGATCAAGCATCAACTGTATCTAGGGAAGATGCTTCCCGACATGAACTTCACTAGCATAGTTGTCATTAGTGGAGAAGAGAATAACAACTTGTTTATTCTTATAACACTAACAAATTGGTCCAGATCCATGAGAAAACAAGTATCCCAAGGTAGATATTCTCTCATCAAGATCGCTAACCTAGTGGGCATTGAAAAATCCAAGGAGGCAGATATGAGTACGATCAGGCATGGATGGTACTCGGTTCTCCATATTTTCAATGGTCGTTGAGGGGGAAACAAACACCATAAGACATGTGGCGCTCTTCCATATGTTGGACCCTATCTCTGGTTGAACCAGTTTCAGGGTGGGAAAGTCGTTAAAAAGAAAAGATAACTCTTCCAAGGCCACTGATGACATCTCTAGATTTCCTAACATTGTCGTCCACCACCATGTCCAGATTCGGGAATATTAACCCAATTCTCTTTCAATATTCATGTTGAGTGCACCCTTGATACAAGGATTCCCCATCTCTTAGGATCGACTAACCGACCATTTCCAAGCGATGTTCACATGGAACATTTCCCCACTTCACTCTTCAAAGTTCTCATTTGAATATTTGCTACTACCACCAAGATCTGCACCAGGGGCACATGTTGATATCATGAACAAAAACTATATATTATATAATATATTCATATAACATATAAGATATTATATAAAATATGACATATAATATAACAAATATTTATAAAATGAAAATATTTTATATATTGTAAACATATATATGTTACAAATATATAACATATATAACATATATATGTAACAGTCAAACAGAACCTGACCGGCCTAACCCCATTCGTGTTCCCACATTCGAACATAACTCGAACCCTAACCCCATCCCATTCGCATTCGAACTCGCCCCATTCACATGCATCCCGACCCCATTCACATTCATCCTTAAAATCACCCCCATTCATAGTCATACCTAAACTTTCCCCATTCGCAGTCATCCCTAAACTTGCCCCATTCGCATTCATATCGATCCAGAAAGGTAGACAGATACCCCAGCAAGAGATGTAGTGACCGCAACAAGGAGCCACAGAGATAAAGAGTGACAAAGAAGCGAACTAGACCAACAATGACATCCATTCCATTAAATTTTCCTCACTCCATCCTTTTCAAAATTCTCATTCTGAAAAGTCCAGGGCACACATGCATCATCATTTGAATGATATATTCTATATATTCAATCTAGGGCACGATGTTTGAATTAGATATTCTGCAGATTTGAGTTAGGGCATATTCGAATTTGAACTTTTGTTCCTAGGGTTTTCCTGGTCACAATGTTATCAAAGAGATAACATGAAATCTATGCCAACCATCTAAACACTTCAAGAATCCATCTAAAATACCATAACTGCAAATTGGGCAGTCAAACAGTGTGAAATATCCTACAATCCAAGTGTTTGTCAAAATTCCACACTCAGGAATTCATATAAAATTGATAAAGCAATGAGTAAATTCATAACAACCTCTATAAACATTTTAGTGGAAAATTGTTTGATGAAAGGCCAACACAGTAAAACCAAGAAAAAGACCAGAAATAATTGAGTGGGAATTTTACAGATTTAAATGCACACAAATCTCTTCATTAATACATTGCTCATTTAGGAAATAAGAATTGGTATCCATATTGGCCATTCCTCATAGCTTTTTTCTCATCTAGTATAATCTTTGAAGACCCCTACACTCATAATTAATTTTTTCTGACATGGACTATTCTTTTACCAAAATCCTAATAGTCTCATATTTTTAACAAGCTAGGTGAAAACAACAACAAGGCAGAGAGATTGCTACATGAACCTAGATGTGAAGGATTTCTACATAGTAGTTGTGTTGGGTTGAGATAGTTCAGGTGTTGGTTGGAGGATTTTTTCCATTTCATTATTTGAATAATGACAAGGCAATTTATGAGCCTACCACATATCTTTTTGATGTTCCCTTTATTATCCAAACCAACTCCCTTCTTTGTCTCCCTTGTATATGTGGCATATTTTAATTGGTCCCAAAGTTGTTGATGTGGAGGTTCCCTACATTGTGGATATTTGATGGTATGCATAGACATCTATATCCCCTTGTCTATATTCTATGCAAAAGAATCGTGAGTCACTTAGGGAATCAGAATATTGTAATGCTACGAGGTTTAATTTCCAAAACCCTTACAAACTTGAAATATTTATAGAACTCAATGAAACCCATATTTATAGAACTCAATGAAACATATTCACTCTTCCTTTAAAGCATTGAATTTCCTCTTATGTTGTAATAGAGACCCCATGATAAAAACAGACCCTACATTATGATTTTTCCCTGAACATGGATTCTACTAATAGATGAGAAGATAGAGACATGGTTCTCAGTAATTAGGTGCTCCTGTTTATGAAGAAATTGATAGATTTATATTATTTTACAATAGGGGTAGTGTTTAGGTTGGCTATGGCTCTCCATGCTACCTATAAACTAGATAAATTACAACCAATTTCGGTGAATAAAAGCAAATTCCCCTTCAATAGACCCCTCCAAGAACTCCTCAAATGACCAATGAAGAATATCCCTAAACTACCTATGCCATTCTAACCAATTCCTTGAGAGTTGTAAGATTGCATCGAGAGTTGTGAATGAACTTAGGAGTTGTGAAGATACCTTGGGAGATGTGAAAATTACAAATGTCATATTGAATCCCATGCAATGTCCACTTAGCCATAATTTTCATTCACCATTAATCTGACCAATATGTAATTGTGGCCTTTGAATAATGGCTTGTCCCATTTTTCCTTTTTGGATGGAGTGAGTCAAGGTAATTAAAAAATTTGTCATTTTTTGGATGGAGTGAGTCAAGGTAATGGACAAAAACAACAACAACAACACTTATATGATTGTCAATAACTCGCACCCATGTCTTATCCTTTACAATTTTGTAGCCATCGATGGGTTATGAATCAATAACAAATCTCATATTTTTTACTTAACAATGTACTTTACTCTCAATTTCTCACTCCCTTTTAACATGTATATGCCACCTTTACCTTTCTACCGTTTCTTTTCCTTGGGTCGAGGAATCACATCCTCCACCTTAGCCACCTCAGTTCCCTCTTCCCTAGTCGTTATCACCTCCATTTGTATCATCAGTATCTGAGATGGAGGTCCTAAGGTGCTACGTATGTAATGGTGAGGTTCGTTGTTAAGATGACAGGGAGGCAGGGTTTAAGGGAATGTGTTTCACTTTATTTTGTATACTAAATGCAAAACAAATTCATCATAACATCTTCATGAATGATTCCCATGCATCCAAATGCAACCATGCAACCAAATTCAAGTAGTGAGCCAATGAAACCATATTAGCTCCTCAAAAGTACAATGTCCCTTTCCCATGTTCTTAGTTATTGTGAAAAACAGGGAAACATCAAAATCCAAATGCTTGTATGTTGGAATCTCTATCATTGTTGGCATGAATAGTAAACTGAGTATCTATGAATGAAAGATTCCATCAGGTGGATGTAGAAATGGAAATGATATGCTACAATATATGTCTATCCACTCTTGAAGAGGGTTTTTGTAAACTCTATCATACCACATAATTTCCTCTTGCCTTCCGAGAATTTATGTCCTGTTACCATCATATTGTTTTTCATATACATGTAGCTTCAAATTTGTCTTTGATACTAGAGTAAAAGGTTGAAAATTTAGCACACTAATGATGTAATTTGTAATCTTTCCTTGGTCACATGGGTTGTAAGCAAATGTCACATTTTCAACTTCAAATCTTTCCGGAATCCTTGTGATTTTTCTTGTAGCATAAAGGACACATTCAGACCATTCATCCTCAAAGGCTAACCCTACATTTTCCAACATTTCATCAATTTGATGTCTCCTAAAAATGATAGATAGTACTTCATCTAAAATTAATTTGACACCGAAGTTCCTGGCAGCCAGAACTTGGTGTTGTGTTAAAGCATTAGAAAATGGTGAAAATTTTCTAAGTTCATGGTGGCATAATCAAACTTTCTAGGAAAACAATCCTTCCACAATAGGTCTAAGATGTCTCCATGCATGAATTGTTGTCCATGGGAGGATTTGCAACTATTTAGTATATTGTTCCTAGACATCTCATGAGTATTTATATCCTTGTATGACCGATGCATCTTCTTTGTTTATTGACCCTCCAAGTCTTGTTTTCCAAACTTTGAAACAATGAATGGAATATAGGGTATGCCTGATAGAATACATCATGAAGAAAAGATAATGAATCCTTCTAAATGAATTGAATTGATGCCATATGAGGTTCAAGTGTCCAAGGTAATTTATTACCATGGAATTTAAAGGTATAAACTTGATGGCGTGCCTCCTTGTTAAAAACCTTGAATCTTTGAAGATTGAGACACAAGATTGCAATGTTGCCTTCTCCTTGTTTAACCCTGACTACCATGTCATCACCTACCATTTGTACTTGTGCATCCACATTGTAGCTATTCAACATTATGTCATTATGCCATGCCTAAAATGTTGTTCACTACCATGTTGGAGATGCATATTTACCATTCGAGACTTCTCACAACCCAATTTTGCATGTAAAGGACCATCATTTGAATAGGGAATTAGAAGTTCAAATTTGAGATCCCTCGCTTCTTCATTCTCGTGTGCAATGATAAATGGTTTGATCTATCCTCACGCGTCCTTCTTGCGATGGATTTGATCCATCCTAAGGATAGAAATTCCATGATAAGCCATAGTTACCTTGTTAATGTGCTCCTAAAGGATCAGATTTCATATACAAGGAGAAACACGATCATTTACACCATTGTGTACCTCACCATCTTACTGGTAAACTTTACTCCATGGTAGGAACACACATAGGTTTGATGACCATTGCACTGTAGGCTTGATGGCAATTTCATTTCATTGATCATCATCTAGCATAATCAAGAAAAGCTTCTTCAACATCCGGAAAGTGTTCCAGCTCCATGATATCAACCCCAGGGAGTTAGGAATCTTGAAATAATGGGTTGTCCTCAGAGGATTTGCTTGGATCATATTACCACCATCAAATTAAAAGGGTCATCAAACCATAGTTATTCAATCTCAAGCATGTGCTCAAAGTTTTATTTGATTAGATCACCATAAACATGGCCACCCTCTTCCTCATACTTCTCATGCAATTGTTCTTCTAGTGCAACAATGGCGTCTTCATATGACAGGGGGCCAAATCCTTTGGTAGAAGTGGAGCTTGTTGCAGGGATGGAGGTGACTAGGGGTTTTTACCCTACTACATGATGCTCTAACAACTCTTTAGATAAGACGATGGGTTGATCATCACTCTGAAGGTATTTATTTTCTACAACATCGACCAATAATTTATTGCCTTATACCTTTCAACCAACTTATTGAAAAGAATATCCATGGGATTATTTGATAGGCTTGCAAAGTGTCATCAGGTTTCTTCCTTCTTTCCATGCAATGTTGAAGAAAAACATCCTTGTCGTAGAATTCTTCAAGAGCCTACTCACAATCTCAAAATCCTGCAAATTTCTTTGATGAAACTTGAAATTGAAGACACAACCCTTGGACAATATTTACGAAACCATTAATGTGTTGCAATTGCTCTCAACATACAAATGAGCAATTTCATCATAATATCCTTATCAATAACGTTTAGGTCTGCCATAAAATCCCTAGTCGTGACCTCCATTTGTATTGTCAATAACTAAGATGTAGGTCCTAAGGTGCTAAGTATGTAATGGTGGGGTCATTTGTTAAGATGATGGGGACGTAGGGTTTAAGGGAATGTGTTTCACCTTATTTTTTATACTATCTTACCACCACTTCGCTTGCCACCCTTAAGTCCTTATTTAAATATTCCATAGGTTTATCATGCAATATTGTTTAGCATGTGTTTTTGTTGTTGTCGGGATTTGGTGGTCCGTTCTTGTCATCGTGTAGCCTAGAATTTGGTGGGTGGTATGTTCTTGTCATGGGTTTTTTAGATGCATTATCAACTATGATATATGGTTGTGGTTATCTTGGTTGTTGTGGTGCACTATGGATTTTCCTATATATACTATCTAATATGGTGATTGATCGTGGTTTTCTTAGAGATCATGGTGTACTATAGAATTTAGTGGGCCATGAATTGTGCTCATTATGGCATAGCCTAAAATTTTGTGGGTGCTCTATGTTTCCCATGGGTTTCATGCTTATGGTCTCAATTATGGTTTTTTGTTGTGGTTGTCTTGGTGATCATGGTGCACTCTAGAATTTGGTTGTTGTTCCATGTTTTCCATTCCTCTCTTGGGTTTGGTCTCGATTATGGTGTTTTGTAGTGGTTGTCTATGTGTGGTAAAACATTTCATGGAGGAGGGTTGTTTTTCCATAGGTAGTTTCATTGATACCTCTTGCATACACTGGTATATTGGTTTAAATTGTTGGTATTTGGAACATATAAAGGGATGTGTTTTCCTTGTGATAGTGTTCTTCAAATTGGATTTTTCCATATGTGTTTTATTTTCGAGTTGGTCTTTAGCACATAGAAAAGTATGTGTTTTCCTTGTTAACATGTTTTTTGGTTTGGATTTATCCTTGTGTGTTTTCTTTTTGTATGTGATATGGGTTTCATGTTGTTATGTCCCATGTTTAAACCTAGGTTTCTTTGATTCCTACAAAACTTTTATTGTTTTCCTATAGTATTGGGGTTTAGGATGGACTTGTGGGAGTTGACAATGAAACACATGGGGGTTTGAAAAAATTAGAGGCATTTTGTGTCATGTGGTTGCTCTTCCTTGAGTAGAGGATGCCTAGTTGGGTTATCCTAGTCTAGTATTTATATTTTTCTATACCATTTCTAGAAGTTATGGCATTGCTGAAGTTCAAGTGAGAATTTTTTGTTTAGGTCCATTTTGCACAAATCAAACAAACAACAACCTTAATACTATTTTTTTCTTAGATCCATATGATAAATTTATCATGTCCTTAGTGTTTTGACATTTTTAATATGTCCTTAATATGTCCAAAATCAAGAGGGATATCACATTAAATTAGGTGGTTGACCACTAATATTGGTAATTGCACCCTAGTCTAATTGTGCATCCAAAACTAGCAACACGTGCACATGCAACTGAAGGTACAACCAAACAGGTACCTATCAGATATTTCTTCATCGAGTGAGGAAATATTAGGACAAATAGAGGCTGGAAATGTGACTGCATATAGTAGATATGATAAGCAAAGAAGGACTAGAGGTGAAAAAGTCAGAATAAAATTTTGGAGAAACATGAATTTTTTTCTTGTCGAAGGAGGATCATGCTCTTATGATGATGAGAGCATAGGAGACATAGATGTTCCACTTAGGTATAAGCATCTGGTGAAGCAATGACTACCTAAGGAACTACCTCCAATAGATGTTGACTTCATTGTCAACAATAGGACATATCGCATTGCACCATCCTCCCTACATGGCTTGGGGTTATTTTCCATAGATGCAATAATTGTAAAATATAAAGGAGGTATTGAATTGATGGACTATGTTGGACCATGTTACAATTATAACGATTGGATGCAGTTGGTCCGGTACATGCAAAGTATGTATAGATATGCACTCATTGCATATCATATACAACTAATAAACAAGGATAAAAATAAGGGAGCGACTATCTATATCGATTAAAGGATTTTTCCACAATATCGCAGGGTTTATAAACAACACACGACCCAGGACAACAAACAAACAACCAAATTGCATATATGAGGGACGTGAAGAGAATTGGGTAGTCGTGTGCACAATAAAAAAGATATCTCCCAGGGAAGATTTATTAGTGGATTACCATTTGAATCGAATAGAAACATTGACTAATAGTGTGTAGGTTCTGATACAACACTTCTTTAAGAAACCTCTACTTATTGCATTATATTTTTTTATTAGTTTTAACATTGTTGTAAATATTATCTTTAACATTGTTTTTTTGTTATCATTAACAATTTTTTAAATATTTGGGGGTTCTAATTATATTTTAATGTGGCAGGATGATCGTGGAAAAGGGCCAGCCGCAGAACATGTAAATCATTATCAATTTCCACTTTTGTTTTACGTTGTTTTTATTATTTGGTTATATATTTTTATTGAAATAACATTGTTTTTGCTGAAATTATATGTAGTCAGTAGGTCATGTGGATCATGATTCCACAAATGAGGAGGGGTTTTATTCTTGCGTTGATATGATCCTCTTATTAAGAAAAAAGATCATTAAAGCTAACAAGGAACTTGTTAGCTTGTTAGATCATCCAGAACAAACTATGGACGTCAAAGAAAGGATCAAGATCCTTATGTCACAACTTAACACATATAAGGTAATAACCATAATTATTTTTTTCTTTTTTTAGTGCACTCATATGTTCAATTATGATACTTTGTTCTTTAACTTTTACATTATCTCATGAAAAAACAATTTTCTTTTTTATAAAGGAATATTTGGAGCCTGTTCAACTTGGGGTTGGTAGTAGTGGCATTACAAAGATGCTACAAAGTCCTAATGCAGGCGATCATACAACTACTAGAGAACTATTTACTTCTCCATATTCCACACCTCGTTTAGATATGAGCCATGAGACGCACCGACAAGCATCCACACCTCGATTAGAGTCTAGAGATGGTGGCAGAGATGAGGATCATAGTGATGTGATTGACATGGTTTCATTTCCTGGAGCTAGACATGTGACAAGCACGGGGACCCTTCCGTGCACATTTTTGGCCAATGATAATGGACTTTCATTAAAACAATCAAGACTCCTAGGTAGTTTTATTTCATATTTTAATCGTTTAATGTTGTCCTCATACAAAAATCATCTAGATTATTAATTTTAAATTAATGATAATATATTTTTGTGTGTAGGAAACAACCTTTTTTATAGGCACGTAAAGAGCAAGGCCTTGTCTATTTTTGGGGAAACCTTATGCATCAGGTGGAATTGCCAGAATTCCAACCTAAAAAAGGAACTTATGGATTATATTGAAGGCCTCTTCAATACAAAAGCAGTCACATCTATAGCAGGTGAATATTTAAAATATACCTGAGATGTTTATAGATGAAGCTTGGCAAGAAATCCTAGGTATGAGCGTCCTCCCTCAATTCCAGAGAGGGAGTGGAAGGCGATCATTGATGATGCAAAAGAGAAGATTTTGAAAAAATCAGGACAACAAATAACTGGTACACCAAGGTAAATTAAAATTTTTTGAATTCAATACTAGCTTTATTTTTCTTTAGATCTAAATAAAAGTGTGGTTATTTATAACATACTTGAAAATTTTGATGATAGGTTGCCTGACACTTCGAAGGAAACCAAAGCAAGGAATGCCAAACATGGCCAGAACAAGCTAGGCTAGGGCGGCTACTCGAGGTTACAGTCACGAATCGTAAGAACCCAAACATCTTAAGAATATTATTTGTATCACCTTACAAATTTAAGGTAATTGCAACCAAAAACATTAAAAAACCATACCCTTATGTAATGCAGGGTGACAACTTCAGAAATAAAAGCATGGAGGAGGACCTCCAACTTGGTTAAAAGTACGGTTATAAATTCGTGGTTGATCATAGGAAAAGCATGGGGCAGATCCCAAGATCCAATTTGCGGGATAAGGTAAATAAAAATCAGTCCACATTAACCTTTCGTTACTTATAAAATATGTAAATGTTTGATATCATCCATAATTTAATGTCTTACTTTGTTTTAATCAGGGAAGCAACACTATCAATGAAACCATTAGTACTGAACAACAGAGCGTTGATAGTGAAACGCATCCAGAATATCATGGCGCTCCCTAGCAACCCCATGCCAGTGAGGTGCAACCCCAAGATGTTCCTGTGACTGAGGCCCACAATGGTAAAATGTCTATATATTAATCATATACTTAATAATTTTGTACTTATAAATTTTGATGTTTCAATGGCAGAGAATGTCATATATGATCATCCTCGACCATAATATTAGGTGAACAGGCCGGAAGCCATTCCAATGGTGCCGACTAGAGGACTAGGTAAATAATTACATTGCAGAGTTATTTTTTAATATTAATGAACTACTTCATTGATATTTAAAAATTGGCCATATAAATTTAGTATTTTTTATTTTTTTAGGTGATGGCCCCTCACAGTAGCATCCATGTTGTGGGTACGAGACCATACGTAATCAACATGAAAGGAATGAAACAAAATCATCTATTGAAGAGAACCCAGTAAACGAAGACATGGGCATGGATGATTTGCTTAAGAACTGGAAAGAAAAAAAGAAGACTAAAAGAAATTCATGATGTCATGTAATAATTTTATAACACAGTTATATGTACATTATATAGATGATAATATACACAAGGATATTTCTATGTCATGTATATATCTGTGAATGTAATTTTGTTATACACTTAATGATAATTTCAACTTCTCTTAATGATGCAACTTCCAAAATCTTGTGACATGATATATGCAACTTTGAAATTCTTGTGACATGTTTCATTGTGTCTCACATGACAAAGAGAATTACCATTCTTTTCATTGTGTCATGGACATGGTGTTTCTACTGAAAATTTCCTCAAAGCCTACTTATTCATTCCTCTATGATATGTACAATGATGTTGAACCTTCCACAAATCATTGCGAGCAGAAAAATAAGCCAAGGAAAGGAACCCAAGGATTTCAATGTTAAGGTCTTGTGATTCCACAAGGTGGGATACAAAGAGGAATTCTTTCCATGCATAAACATTCTAAATACCTTGATTGAAAATGTGGATGTAACAAGTTGAACATTGAAATCATAGAGCGATGACATAATTGAGCAATATGGGTGGTCATAGATGTTTAGCTATGATTCAGTCATTTAACCTTTTAATTTATTTGAAAAATTAAGGTTTGAAGGGTGTTCACCTCCACAATCCAAAACACATTTTCAAAAAGGTGTAAATAATTTTCTTCTCTTGCGTCATGAAATTTGGCTTCATTTCCTTGTATACTTAAATTCAAAATCAGAAAAAAAAATGACACATAGCATGCATAACACATAACTTTTTTATGACTGGGATTAATACTAATTTTGCATATTCATAAACAAAAAAATGAGACTTATCTTTTCACGAAAATTGGTCCAAGAGATTGGTCATGTAAGAGAAAATTTCCATTGAACCACAACCATATAGTGTAGATACCACCACCAACCTAGTCTATGAGGCCACCATGGTGAAAAAACCAATCAATAAGATTCTATATTTCTCGTGCCAACCTTTCTACTCACATTCTCACCTAACCTTCTCAACACAAAGCATTAAAAGAATTTGATTCATCCTGAGATAGATAAGGAACTCTCTTCCACTACAACATGCAACATAAGGAATATATTCACTTTATGTACTTCATGGTCCCTTAGATATATTATTCTCTCTAGTTCTCTTTAGTGTGGATAGAAAGAGCTTGAT
>SNQJ01S0018420.1:207880-243489 GCA_010110895.2 Picea sitchensis | reverse complement strand
AGATTCTGAGGCATGTCCAGGTAAGGTATAACTCTAGTTATTTCCATGTTTTGTGATGTCTAAATATTTCCATGTTTAGGTCTTAGCATGTATATGAGTGTGAGGGAGAGAGAGGGAGACAAACAAGTGGGGTAGAGAGGGAGAGTGAGAGTGAGATAGAGAAGGGGGTAGATGTAGGAGAGGCAAGACAACGATGGAGAAGGAAGGAAATGTTATTTAGGAGCATCCAGGTGTTCTTNGGTTGTGAGATTCTGAGGCATGTCCAGGTAAGGTATAGCTCTAGGTATTTCCATGTTTTTTGATGTCTAAATATTTCCATGTTTAGGTCTTAGCATGTATAGGAGTGTGAGGGAGAGAGAGGGAGACAAACAAGTGGGGTAGAGAGGGAGAGTGAGAGTGAGATAGAGAAGGGGGTAGATGTAGGAGAGGCAAGACAACGATGGAGAAGGAAGGAAATGTTATTTAGGAGCATCCAGGTGTTCTTGTAGCGTGCATGTGTTCTGGGAGCATGCACATGTTCCTGGAGTGCATGCGCGCTCTTAGAGCATGTGTACGCTTGTTTGAATTACAATTTTTTGGGTGGGATTGATAATGTGTATGCTGAATTGGTTGGCTCGGAATTAGTTTCGGGATGACAAACATGGTGGTTCGGTCTTCAAATTCATAAAAACCTCCATTTTTGTGAATACCCCTCTATATTTTTATCTTTGACGTTATTTTTACATAGGATAAACAATTCATTTGTTGATGAAATTATAGATATAGATAGAGTCGGCTATGACTATTTCAAATATATAATTTTTTTTTAATTATCATTGTTTACTATTTTTAATATGTTTTTGTCTTCACATGTATCAAAATCCTAGAATACATACCTCTCTTATGTTTGCTATAACGTTTGCTTGGCTTAATCATTTTTCAAATGATTTATATACGGCACAAGATGTGACCGATACCTACGATATAAAAAAAATGATCATTTTAATACCCTTTTAGCCTGCATGAACAAAAGACATTGTAATTTCAGGCATATGTTGACTTTTATAATTTAAAAAAATATTAAAAATTTCCAAAAAACAAAAGGAACAAGAAAAATGGGTTCTTTACAAGTATACAAGTTTTTGGAACAAAATTCCAATGTTAAGACACTCAACACCTGCATGAATGAAAACATATAATTTATATTTTATTGGAAAAATAAGATACCACTTTTGGAAAAAAAAAATTGACCTAGCTATTCACAATGTCTATGTATAAAAGTTATATATTCGAAAAGATAATTCAATTTCCTACGTTTCATCTTCTTACACCATATTGAAATTAATTGTAAAAGTACCTTGAGTAAACCCTCCAAGTTAATAGATTGTTGTTTTTCTAGGTTTGCATTGCCCCTAACGCATCATGAGAGACCATCATTAGCTTGCACTCACCCTTGAATAGACCATACCAGATTGGCTTGAGATTTTTATCTTCACCCTCCATTCTATATTTGTTGATATGTAACCATATTTGATCACTGACTTGGAATTAATGATCAACCCGATGTTTATCATGCCTTGCCTTGTACTTGGCTTGGATTTTCTCCAATTGTTCCTATACTTCTTGATGTACCTATTGGATCCTTTGAATGAACCTTTTATCTTTATCTGCATCATCCTATCCATCCTCTTTATTTTCTTCTCCGAAAGAAAACTCCATAAGTGATCAGGGATGATTTTAAGGATGGAAATTTGTTTTAAAATGTAGAAACGTTTACGAATCTTACTAATCCTTCATATTCCAACTATAAAATGTTTGGTGATATTTTTATAAAAAAAAAAAAAAATTCTAAGGTTTTATATAGTTTGTATAAAATTTTGGTGATTAAGGTAAAATAATTTTATCCTATAGAATTTGGGTGAATCATTTTTAGAATAGAGCATTTGTTTTGGGGAAAAATAATGAAAAATTATCCCATGAGTGAAATTTATCCCCTAAAATCATCCCTCTAGGTGATTTAGGAAAGTACCCCAAACATACTTCAAAAGAATTTCTATGAGTAGAAGATGCATGGCATGATTATAGGCATGTTGTACATAGTTGTTGGCACAAGGGAAAACCCAGGGTTCAACGCTACAACAATGCACCAACAAATCCCTAACTACCGGCCCTTTCAGCAATACCTGTGAAGCAGATGAAGTCTCACCCGAGGTAGAGGCAGGGGAGGTTGCAAGACTCAGGTGTCTGCAATCTTAGTTGGGACACATATCCATGATTGTAATACTTAACAGAGCACTTAGAACCGACAATTCATCAATATTTTACCACTATTCTACTGCGTAGATAAAACAAAGCATCGCATCATTCACTCAGATATGATGTATCTAAGCACTTATCATAAGGAGGTAGATTAAATCTAGAAGATTCAAGTGCTAAGAACATTCACATAGGTCAAATCTATATCCATATACATCATTAGCACAAAGCATAAGAAAATATATATATCTGTATCAAAGCAATTAGCAAGTAAAGACATAAACACATCAAGACATCGCACAAAGAAGAGAAACACAACATACACGTGGTTCACCCCCACCCTAGGGCTACATCCACCGAGTCTTCTTCTTTATTGTCTTCAGTCAATCAATTACATGCACATAGCCACAAAATCATACTCCACATAGGACAAGAGATCTGCGCGCACCTCGCAGATCTGTCTTCGCCGAGCTAGGTTACAACACAAAGCCTTCTACAGTCAATTGCACTAAGCTCTGCAAGCTTCACACAGTATGCACAGAGCTCTTACAATCCTTCGATCACATAAATATATCACTTAGCCATCAGTCTAACATCACATAGATGTATTCTCTATATATCCTTGCATTGCCTAGACATCTATATATACATTACAAAATAGGCCTAAACATGGGTAAACCCATGGGTCGATAGCCCATACCCGTTACATAATCCCAAATCCAAAAAAAGACCCAAAAAGGGGCCGAGATCCCGTGATATTTGCTTCATCTTGTGCTCCTCCTTCGACAGGTTCTCGAAGTTCCAAAATAGGTCAAACTTGACGAAAGATCTCTCAAAACTTGGTCAAGGGCCAACAGGAACCCAACACTCACTTGTGACTCATCCTGAGTCACACTGATCTTACTAGTTCTGCTTCAAAAGCATGGAGCTTGGATCGAGTTGCTTTGACTTGTTGTTGTGCCATGGCCTCTTGTGTAGCGAACTCTTGGATTACTACTTTGTTCACAGGTCCCTCCAGGCGCTTTTCAGCTCCAATAACAACCTACTCCAGTTCTTCTCCTTGGCCTTCTACCTCTGTGAACAATTGGTAGGACTTATCTTGTACAGGTTGGATTCTCTGAGTTACTTCCATAACTCTACTTTGGATAATGTGGATCTGTTGTTGGGCGGTGCGTTGCTCTTGGGAGCGCTTCATTCTTTCTACAGCTGACAGAGGCTTCAACTGTGCCTATATCATTTCAGCTTGATACTTCACCTCTTGGAGCTGCGACTCCAGTGCCTTTAGTTTTGGATTCTCTATGAGTTGCTCATAGGTTTCGGCACTATGATCAGTAATTTTCTTACATTCCATAGTAAGGGATTTTATTCTCTCAACCACAATTTGAGCAGTTCTTGTTGTTTGGTCCCTTACATCTTATGGGGTCTTGGGCACAGCGCGGAGCTCTAAGTCTGCTATGCATTGTTGTAACTGCTAGATAGATTCTACGAGTTGTTCCACTTGCTGCGTGACTCGATCCTCTGCCTTTATTTCGACGACTGTCACAGAGCGATGTGCTCTGCCGACCGCTTCTTTTACTTCAAGTTTCTTTGCAAGCAACTATTCTTTTCCTTGCTGCATCTGTGCATTTTCTTCATCAAACTTCACTTGGAGATCAATATTTTCCTATTTTTCATCTCTGCGTTGTTCGAGAAGTAATCCTTGTACTTGTGTCAGAGCCTGGGTGGATTGGTCAGTTTCTTCCTGTGCTTGTTGGAGGCGAGCTTCGACTGTATCATCTAGTCAATGGAGTTGGTTTGGTGCATCTCCCAACTGTGGTTCTCTCGACGTAGTGGAGATTGCGCGACTGGACTGAAGGGCCTATTGTACCCCTCAGAGTTTGACTTCGATCCTATCATAAATTTCTTCCTACTTAGCCATTTATTTCTCTATTATATCTAGCGAGGTGTCATTCAGGGCTACGATGACGAAATCAAAATAATTGGAGGTGAGGATGGTTTACATCTTGGTGATGGTGGCTTTTGATTTCTTCCGGGAAGAAGGTTTCGGGGGGGAAATCATTCTCTTCTTTGAGGGGTCCTCCTCGTCTATGGGTGGTGTTACTTCGCTGGGCCTCTATTCATCTTCGACTTCGTCACCACCCGCTTAGCCAGGTGACATGGAAGCAGTCTTCACTGAGGTGCTTCTTAAGTTTTGGACCTCCTTAGTCTTCTTCTGTCTACTGGTTCTGGGTGTATTATGTTCTTTATGGGTGTCCTCTGGGCTTTCATTATTAGATATCTCTATGATGTTGGTGGGGACAAGGAATTCAGCGGACCATTCCTTAGTGATTTCCTCCAGGTCTTCTTCTGTAAGCTTGTAGTATGTCTGGAGCTTCTCTTTATGTTCATCTGTCCATGTTGTAATGTAAGTGAAGTGTCGATCTGCACTAAACTTCATCGGTGGTTGGAACCTTTGTAGTTTTTTTGGATTCATGCAAGGCTTAGCTTCGATGGCTCACTTCAGCTGAAGGTAGTATGTATGAAGCACAACATTTGATTGCCACTGTTTGTTCATATCTGTTGAATACCACAGGGTAGCGAACTTCGCGGCAAGCAGTTCGAACTCCTCTATGTCTGGGAAGTTTGCTCCTTCTGGAATCTCCCAGGAAACAAATGAAATGAGGACCAGGAGCCAGATAAAATGGAATTCGTAACCCTAGTCCTGGGCTTCTCGGTAATTGAGTTCCAACTGGTTGACTAGGTACTTCACTCTGTTCATCTGTAGGCCTTTTGCGCATTTTCCTGTGAGGTCAATGACAAAGTCGGTGACCTGCGTAGGTCGTTTCTTTCTTACTAACTTCCCAGCTATTAGTTAACATGTGAGGCGCACTGTGCCACTCTAGATGGAATCTACCTTATATCCTCTTATTCCCTTCTCAACATCGCCATAAGTGTCATTTATCTTCTGTGCAAGTGCGCGATCTGTGGATTTTCCTAGATAAAAGTCCTGCGGGTCAGGTCCTTTCATAATTAGGCCTGTGATCCTGTGGATCTATGTCGGGTCAACTGTAATGCAACGGTGAAGCCATAAGTAGCTACCATGGTAACACTAGAGTAATAGCTTGACACAACCATTGACTTCCTGGTGTCTTCCGAAGTGTGGGATTTTCATGACATTCATCAGGGTGGGCTGCGCGAGGTTCATCGTCCACAACCAGGGAATGATCTTCAAAATATTTCCTTTAGTTCTAGTCAGGTACTTGTATGGGGTGAGCATGCCATAGATCTTGCAATCTCTAAGGTTGAAGTCGCTAAAATTTAGTGTTGCGATCTTGTCCTGGTTTGTTCTAACTGCGCGTATCCCCTTTGGGAGGTATGCAATAATTATGGTGTACTCAAAATCGCATGGTACACCGCACCAGCCAGAGGCGGGATGTAATCAAGTAGTATGGTTGGAATCAATTTTTCATTTGTGAGGTCGTCTCTATGATTGGTTCTCTTTTCTTTTGATGGATGGGATGGTCCTGCTCCGTGAGCAGTCGACGAAGAAGCTTGCATCATTATCGTCAATTAAGCTTGTACACCTACAGACATCGACATGACTCTTTCAGTCATGAGGTTGATAAAAAATTCTTCAACAACTTTCTCTAAAGTGCTGAACTCAGCCGACATACACACTTGAGATTGAAAATATCGGGTTCAATGAATAACTTAGACACGACAGTATGATAGAGGGAAATAACGCAATGATCACTGTGTAAAATAAACAAGTCTATGGGCTCAGATTCATGGTTAACAAAAGTGTTCTCGGGGAATGACACGATGGGATAAATAGATAACTTGGCAACAGATCTCTTGCAATGGGAAAGAAGCCTTCATTAACGTTGTTATGTCCATTATGGCATGGTCCAATGATTTGGTGGGGAGCCATAAATGCCTTTCGACCCATTCGGAGGGTCGACCGAATGGTTATATTAGTCCCAATGGATATATTGCTTTTCCAGGGCAAAGTGCCATGTGACGTTGTTTTGTTATATCGACGAAGTTCCAATTTTGCAAATTTTCCTTCTGCAAGATTCCTTCTGGAACCTTTTGTAACTTGTTGATATTATCTCTCTTCTTATTTAGCTTCCTATCCTCCTTTCCAGTGAGCTTTGTCTCAGTATGCCTTTTTCCATTCTGATTATTATCTTCTTGTGGCATAGTTACTTCATGTTGTTGAGATTCTTTCCTAAGATTCGAGGGTGATGTTTCTTCTTTATATAGAATAGGTACTTCAATCTTCTGTGGGTGTTCTAGTGTTCTTGCAACTTCGATATACGAGTGTATGGATTTAAATAGCTTTGATGAGTTCTTCTATTCTTCAATCAAGTGTATGATCCTTCTAGTCATAAAATCTATTAACTCTTGCTTCTTCTGCTCTAAAACTTCTTTTTCTTCTTCCCTTCTGGCTTGATCTATTTTAATCCAAGGCTTTCCTAGTAACATGGTAAATGGGGCATTGTTCTCAATGAATTTAATAATATCAAAATCTTCCTCTGTTAAAGTTCCATTGGCATTCATAGATATCTTGGTGATCTTTCCACATAGGTTTATCATCTTTCCTCTAAATATCCCTATTCCTCCCAATGAAGGAGTCATAGCAGGCTTCCCTAAAAGTTCCCAAGTTCTCTCTATCATGATATTCACCTATGTTTCCTCATCTAGAACATAATCAATGTCAAAGTCTCCTATTCTTGCTTCAAGGCATTTTTTTTCTTTGAAGATCTCTGATAAGATGACATGTTTGTGGTCATTCAGGGTTTCTCTTATCTGCAACAATTCTTTCTCTAATTCTTTCTGGGGTTCTACCATTTCTGGATCGGCCTTAGGGTTTTCTTGTCCCATGTTCATTCCTTCAAGCTTAACAATCATTCTAGGGAAATTAAATACTTCGTGGTCCCTAGCATTGCAGTAGAGACAACTAGATCTTCTCCCATGGAATTCCTTAGCAATATGTCTAGGTTTTCTGCAACTATAACAGAGGGTTAATCCTCTCTTTCTTTTAAATTATCCCCAACTCTTTCTGTACCGCATGATAGGATCATAGTAGCTAACTTGCAAATAGTTATTTCTAGGATCCTGCATCCACTTGTTAGTCCAAACATTCTTTCTACACATAGGTATAACATATCTTTTACTATTCTTATCAGATCTATGCATATCAAACCTTGTTTCATCTATTAGGGCCCTAGTTTTCAAGCTAGGACATAATCTATCAAACATACCTAGATCCATACTTTAGAAACCAAAAATTTCACTTATCTTACTTCTACAGAGCACAAAGCTTTCAGATCTATAACTTTTCACTATTCTTACCTTTATCATAGCACATAACTTGCAGATCTTACCTTTTTAAGAAAGAATTCTTACTTTTACCTTTCTCGAAGCACAAAGCGTTCAGATCTTACCTTTTTTCTTCAGATCTGACCTCTTTTCTTTAGCAAAGAGATTTATAAATCAAGTATAATACTCCACACTAGAGTGACATATCTATGCACATATCTTTCATAGTCTTAGGATGGATCTTTGCACAAAGCTTCTTCTTCCTTAGTTCCCAATAATCACAGTTTCAGTCCCAGCAACAGAATCATTTGTTGGCACAAGGGCATACCCAGGGTTCAACGCTACAACATTGCACCAACAAAGCCCTAACTATCAGCCCTTTCGGAAACACTTACGAAGAAGATGAAGTCTCACCCGAGGTAGAGGCAGGCATGGTTACAAGACTCAGGTGTCTACAACCTTAGCTGGGACACAGATCCGTGACTGTAATACTTAACAAATCACTTAGCACCGACAATTCATCAATATTTTACCACTATTCTACTATGCAGATAAGACAAAGCATCACATCATTCACTCAGATCTCATGTATCTAAGAACTTATCATAAGCAGATAGATTAAATCTAGCAGATTCAAGCACTAAGCACATTCACATAGGTCATATCTATATCCATATACATCATTAGCACGAAGCATAAGAAAATCTATCTATCTATATCAAACAACTTAGCAAGTAAAGACATAAACACATCAAGAAATCTCACAAAGCAGAGAAACACAACATATATGTGGTTCACCCCACCCTGGGCTACGTCCACCAACTCTTAGTTACATGCACAGAGCCACAAAATCCTACTCCGCATAGGACAAGATATCTGTACACACCTCGTCGGATCTGCCTTCCCCGAGCTAGGTTACAACACGAAGCCTTCTATAGTCACTTGCACTCATCTCTACAAGATCCACACAGTATGCACAAAGCTCTTACAATCCTTCGATCACATAGATCTAGCACTTAGCCATCCGTCTAACATCACATATATGTATTCTCTATGTATCCTTGCATTTCCTAGACATCTATATATACATTACAAAATAGGCCTAAATATGGGTAAACCCATGGGCTGACATCCCATACCCGTTACATTATCCCAAATCTAAAAAAAGACCCAAAACGGGGCCGAGATCCCGCGATCTCTGCTTCGTCTTGCGCTCCTTCTTTGACAGGCTGTCGAAGTCCCAAAATAGGTCAAACTTGACCAAAGATATCTCAAAACTTGGTCAAGGGCCAAAAACAATGCAAGCATCCATCCCACAACTTAGGATGTTTACTGCAGTATCCTCATAAAAAATGCACCACTGTCCTTTTCACCACCTTTGTTTGTCCATTTGTCTACGAATGAAAATGTGTTCTCTTATTTAACTTAGTGTCCATAACCTCTCATAAATGAGACCAAAACTTTCCCAAGAAGTGAGAGTATCGATACGATATAATATATGTAGGCATCTCAAAATGAACCCAAACATTAACAAAGAACAACTATGTTGTCCATTCAGTTGTGACTTGTTTCTTGCATGGCATTCAGTTACACATTTTACTGAACCTATCCACAATGGAATATAAATAATCATGACCTATTCTAGACATTAAAGAACCCCCTACAAAATCCATGGACACACTTTTCCATGGTTGAGAAGGTACTGGCAGTGGGATATATAATCCCAACTTTCTGTTGTTAGGATTGCTTATGGAACACATAACACACCCTTTTATGTACTTGAAAATTTTCTCATTCATTCGAGGCCAATAACCATATCTTTGCAACTGCGTTACTTTCTTACCTACCCGAAATGACAAGAAATGAGAGATTTATGTTCTTCTCTAATTACATTTTCTCTTTCATCCTTGGGTATACATAGCTTTCCAATATGATATAGTAAATTATCATACACGTGATAATCCAATTGCTGATTTCCATGAGTTAGAGATTCATAAACATGTTTAAAACCACCATCTCTATCATATTGTTCAATATAACTTTCATGAGCTAAAGAATAATGCTATAATATCATCGATGCATTAATCATTGGTCTTGATAACATATCTGCAACCTTATTAGGAATTCCCTTCTAATATTTGATTACCAAATGAAATTTCTATAAGAAACCCATCCACCTGAAATGTTGTTGCTATTGTAGGTTGGTCTGTGACTACAAATACTATAATGGATAATGACCTATATGAATTATTGTCTCCTTCCCCATTAATTAATGTTTCCATTTTCTAACACTTTGTACCAAAGCATATAATTCCTTGTCATATGTTGGATAGTTAATTATTTCTTGGGTAAAAGTATCATAATGATAACATATAGGTTTACCTTGTTGCATCAAGACAATCCCATGGCATATCTGTTTACATTAGTTTTAATCTCAAATGGTTGTTGCAAATTTGGCAGAGCCAATACTGGTGTGGTGATTATATTTTCTTTCTATGTCTCAAAGTATTTCTACTGCTTACCTCCCCATTGAAAGAACTCTTTCAAATTTGTTAATGCATGCAAAGGAGCTTCTATGAAGGAGAAATTAGCAATAAATTTCCTCCAACACTATACTTATGCTAAGAAGCTTCTGAATTCTATGGAAGTATTTGGATTGGACCAATTCACAATAACTTCCACCTTTGAGGGATCTATCTTTATCTGACCATTCCTTACAATGTAACCCAAATATCCCAGATACGTTTTTCCAAACTCCCATTTAGTCATCTTTAGCTACAACTTCTCCTTTTTCAAAAGTTCAAAAACTTTCCTGACATGCATTATATGGTGTTCCCATGTTCGACTAAAGATCAAAATATAATCTAAGTATACAATGAAAAAATCATCTATAAAAGGCCTGAACACATTGTTCATTACCCTCATAAATGTTGCAGGTGCATTTCATAAACCAAATGACATAACCAACCATTGAAACAATCCATGCTTTTTATTGAAAGAAATTTTCCATACATCACCTTATGCACTTCTTATCTGATGGTAACCATTTCTAAAACATGTCTTAGTGAAATAAAAAACATTCCCCAACTGATCCAAGAAATCATCAATTCTAGGAAGAGGATATCTATTATTTATTGTAATATTATTAAGTGTTTGAAAATCAATGCACATCTATTAGGGACCTAACCCCTCACGTAGGTAGAATATAATAATCCAATGTAATAAAGGTCATTATTAATAAGTCATATCAATAAGGAAGAATAAGTCAAATGTAAGAAGACCTAATAGAATCTTTCGCTTCTAGAAGGATCTTCCTCTAGATGGTTCTTTTGATATAAATATTTAGTATAAATAGGAGTCGAGGGTATGAGAAATTTGTCTTGGATATTATTGTAATAGAGATATGCTTGAATGGAGGTTTCCCCCTCAAAGAGGCAAGTGAACATTGCTCTCAACAATCGAAGCACTCTTTCTAGTGTTATTATGTTATCATTTCAGTATTATTGTGATGTTGTTCTGGTTATATTGTTGTTCATCTGCCATTTCTAACATTTTATTTATGTTTTGCGTGCTTTTTATAACTGGAATATTACAACATCCTCCACGTACCCTCTTTCTTTGGAAATAATACAATAGGAGATCCAAACAGAGAGGAACTTGGCCTTATGATTCCTTTATCGAGAAATTCTTGAACTTGTTTCTTTATCTCTACATTCTCTATCACTGATGACCTATATGTACCAATGTTAGGAAGAGGAGCATCCTGTTGAAATAGATTTCATGTTCAACTTCTATCTTAGGAGTTAACCCTGTAGGTTCCTGAAATAACTCTTCATTGTTAGATATGATCTTTACAAATCAATGCTTATGGTCTAGATCACAATATGATAAAGAATCTGATATATCTTCTTCCTTTTCTTTCACCATCACGAGAACAAAATATTTACTTGCAATTATGAGTCTCTTCATTTGTCATGTGCCCACTAAATAAATATTAATTTTAATACAGTGAGCTCTAACGATATATTCAACCCCATCATTGAAAAGGTGATATTTGTTCTCTCTAACTCAACTTCATCAAAGAATTTAGATGTAATTTCAAATCTGATCTTACATTGTTCTATCACTTGCAACTTAACATCCTCACACAATGGGCCACCAGGAAGGGTGCCCACCTTCCTTATCCAACCAGTAGAAGATAATCAATATTCAGTTAGTAACTACTATTGTAATCTTCTCTCTCCAGTCCAATTGAGTAAGGCTATTCCTAAATAATGTTGTGAGTATGTTTTTGTCATTTTGTTGTTGCAGAAAACCACCCTCACCAGTTTAAGCAAGTAGGGCACTGCAGAAATAAAGAAACAAATATTTTTGTAACTGCAAATAATGCAGAGTAATGAAGTCACCATGTATCTTATTAAAGGCCATATTTCTATATGGTAATAGTTGATGAATTTTTTATGATCAATTCCTCTTCTTCTATTTTCTAAGTCATGTTTCTGTATGTGTGTGTTTTTTTGTATGTTTTTGCAGCGCACCAAGTGGAATTGTTGCACCATCTCTAGATATCAATTGCGAATAAATTGGTATCAAATCCTTTTCCTTGGGAAATTTTATGTATTCATTCAATATGAATAACATGGAGAAACCATGCGCAATCCTTAGACAAACGATTTTTTTTTCTCGCACTATTCAATCTCAGAACTCCATGGTCTTTCCAAAGATTTAAATTTTCCCTCCTAAGGGTCCTTCAATGTCTCAGTGATTGAGACGCCCTTTGCATTCTCCTCATGATTTTCAACATCTCAGTGATTGAGACATCCTTTTCTCCCTCATGAAGGCTCCTAAACTTCCCTTCTCAGGGACCCATATTAGTTTACATTAGTTAGCGA
Source organism: Picea sitchensis (assembly GCA_010110895.2). Taxonomy (NCBI): domain Eukaryota; kingdom Viridiplantae; phylum Streptophyta; class Pinopsida; order Pinales; family Pinaceae; genus Picea; species Picea sitchensis. The sequence continues at coordinate 231,058 of SNQJ01S0018420.1, read as the reverse complement.
GTTCAACGTGCTTTATACAAAGTGGATCAGAAATCCCTTCTGTGAATGAAAATCATGCTTCCACAGAGAGAACCATCTAATGAGGAGTCTAATGCTACCATTTATACTCCATTTCAAGACTTGGAACTAGCTCTGCATGAGTTTCTTCGACTATAGCAATGCTGGACTCCAGTGACTATGTAACTCGACACCTACTTCCAACTGCCAAAATTTGTCGGGAAAATGAATGGAGAGACTTTTGATTCTTGGATCTGCAGTCTCCCCACCTACTTCAATACTTCTCCCAAGATGGAAGAAGACACTAAATTATAAATCACCAACCTACAACTCGAAGTAATCGCTCAATACTGGTGGGACACTCAACTAGAAAAGTCAAAATTGGTCATTGAGCTCGATACGACCCCAACCCTGAAAAATGGATGCATTAGTTCTTGTGACATTTTCTGTCATGCCTTGCACAAGCATTTATACCTCCTATGCTATCTCCAGAATCTTGTTTCGAAATGGTTGCATCTCCGATAGCTATCCACAAATTCCATCCAAATCTATATAGAAGTATTCTACAAATTGTGCATATAGTTGCATACCAACAATCCCTAAGAGGTAATACTGATAAAATTTAATTTTGGTTTTTTTTTGCATCTTCATCGTGAAGTTGATCTCTTTTAAATATCCTCCCTTGATAAAAATTTCTTATGGGCTTTGGTCATGGAAATCCAAGTCTCTCCTTGAATCCTCTCTCTACAAAGTTGACGCCCATCTTCCAATCCAAGCACTTTGCATCCCCAATATTACCCTTCTTCTCATTCTGAACCCAAAATTGTGCTATGGTGCACTTTTCAGAAGACCAACTCACACAACTCTGCTGACTATTGTGACCTTAAACATTTATAAACCAATAAAACATTGGTTTCAGAGGTCACTACCATTTAACTCCTAGAAGAACCATTAATCATATATCTTGACAACCCCATTGAAGTTGACCCCTCCCTCATCCTCATGACTACTCTCAAACCAGGTCGCACTAACTTTCCCCTCTTTACTCATAACTGTCAAATTAAACATGAACTCACCACTCTCATTTTGGACAATGGAATCTATAATAATCTCATCTCCAAAGACTTAGTACAACGTTTGCAACTCCCCACCACCCCTCACTCGAATCCCTATCAACTTTGTTGGGCATAACTGGTAGGAACCTGTATCTCTATCACTCGGTGTTGGGCCATCACATTTGTTATTGGACCCTTTTGAGATACAGTGGTCCGTGATGTCTCACCTTTAGATTGTGTTGACCTACTACTAGGTCTCCCCTACCAACAAGACAAACATTTTGTGTACCATGAAATCAATACCAACTTCATCATGAAGGGTGCACCTATGTGCTTACCTCAACAACTCACACTTACCCTCTGCCACATATTGGGAAAGAAGAAACTAACCAAGTCATTCACAACAAAGATTTTTTTATGTTTTTGGTATTCCCTACTAAGCCCGAGAACCTCACTAATATGGAGCCTCCCAAATTACTACCTCTCCTCCATGAATTTTTAGATGTTTTTAATTCACTCGCATGGTTTCCACCCTCTCGAGCCATTGCACACTCCATCGATCTCATTCCTGACATATCATTTCCCAATGCCCCATCATATCAACTTTCTCCCAAAGAGGCTACCAAAATCAAATGACAAATTGGCCAACTCCTCGAATCCAACCATATTCAAGTCTCTTTCCCCTCCTACACCTTTCAATCTTTCATTATTCCACAGAACCATACTACCAAATGGTGTCTCGTTACCGATTAACACACCCTTAACAAAGCCACCATTAAAAATCGATATCCCTTACCTCGAATTAAGTATTTGCTCGACCAGTTACAAGGGGCCTCCTTCTTCACCATGATGGATTTAACCTCCATATATCATCAAGTGAACATGTAGACAACATATATCTAGAAAACAATGTTCAAGACCAAGTTTGGTATTTATGAGTGGCCGGTCATGCCCTTCGGACTGATCAATGCACCGATAGTGTTCATGTGGCTATTCAATGACATATTCTAGCCACACATGGGGAAGTTTGTAGTGATCTATCTTGATGATATTTTGGTTTTCTTTAGGTCGTGGGACACACATCTTCAACATGTTCGCACGATACTTGAATTACTGAGGCAACATAAGCTTCGGGTGAAGGAAGTCCTAATTTGGGAAAAATTATGTTCAATATTTAGGATTCACTGTGGACCAAACAAGGGTGCGTCCATATCCCTCTCAAGTGCAAGCCATATCTCAATGTCCAACGTTAGCCAATGCACATACGCTCAAAATCATTATTGGTGGCATTGATTTCTACAAGAAATTTGTCACCCATTTCTCACAGCTGGCTCATTTGTTGCATCATTTAGCTAATCAAGAAAATTTCATGTGGAATGTAGAGGTGCAACAACACTTTGAGAAGTTAAATACAACCTTATTCTCTACTCATGTCATTCTCTTGCTATATTTGGATCAACCCTTTGAAATTGAGACATATGCCTCTCAATTTTCTATTGGGGCGGTACTTAAAGAAGGAGTTCACCTGATTTCATACCAATGGGAGACCCTTTCCAAAGAAAAATTCAATTACAGTACCTATGAAAAATAATTATACAACTTGGTGTAGGCTTTGAAGAAGTGGGGCCATTATATTTTGGACAAAGAAATTGTTCTGCACACAGATCACCAATCACGCATCTTCATCAACTCGTAGAGTAAAATGTAGGAATAGAGACACATGAAGTGGGGAGCCTACATACAAAAGTTTCATCTTGTCATAAAGTAAAATAAATGAGTCACTAAAAATTTGGCATTCTTGTTAATTCAACCATCAACGTAGGTCATGCATATCTTAGTAGTGAGGTGTGTGACATATGGCACATGGAAACGAATGTATGAAGCATATTCATCCCTCAAATATATTTGGGTAGCGTTGCAACAACTAACAAACATTAATCAGACACATTTTCTTGATTATAACATCTAGGAGGGATGGATCTATCGCCTCAACCAACTCTTTGTCCCACAATTTGAGGATCGTTTGATAGTCATCACAGAGGCACATGCTTCTTCATGCGGTGTACATTTTGGTATAGCTAAAAAACTTCTCAACCTCCAGAGAAACTTCTATTATCCAACTACGTCCAGACATGCATAACGATTCATTCACACTTGTTCACTCTATTCCCAAAGTAAACCTTCTAATCACAAGAACAGTCCCTATCAACCTTTACCAATGCCCTCCTGCCCATGGGAATCTATTTCCATGGAATTTTTTAGTGGCCTACCTACCACGTTGCGAAATCACAATGACATTTGGGTTGTTGTTTGTTGTTTCTCAAAGATGGCAGTCTTCCTCCCCTTCCATAAGACGACTTCTTCTTATCAAACAATTGATCTGTTCCTCCGAAATATTTGGCCACACTTCAGACTACCTAGTATCACCATTTCTGATAGAGACTATCATTTCCTTAGCACTTTTTGGTGCACTCTATGGAATTTACTGGGGTTTCAACTTCGTTTTCCCATTACCTTTCACCCCAGACCAAAAGATAAATAGAAGTGGTAAATTGTACCTTGGTACACACATTTCTTAGTTATTTCATAAAACATAAGTAGTGGGATTCCTAGCTCCATATCATATAGTACAACTACATCAGGGAAATGCACTCTTCCACTCGATTCTTTCCATTCCAGGTTTGTCTTGGCTTCTAACCCCTAGAGCCCGTAGATATGTCTCTCATTTTGGATCCATCTGGATAATCATACCAACACCAAGAACAATAGGCCGCCTATAGTTTTGTTCATAATTTATCACAGAGACACACCCAAGTTGTAGGTTCCTTGCAGGAAACACAGGATGTGCTAATAAACGTCATGATAAATATTGCAATCCCTTGACCTTACAACAAGAGTACTAAGTGTGGATACTACTGTATAAACAACACTTTAAAGGACATCATCATAAATGTCATCCATTGCAGTATGGACCATATACAGTCTTGGAATGCATTGGAGAGAATGTGTATCATTTGGACTTCCCAACAAATTTTGGCATCCATGATGTTCTCAATGTCAACAATTTAAAGTTGTTAGAGACTCCAATTCTCGAAGATGCAATAATAGTTCAACATCGAATCGACAACATTTCATACTTTAAACCTCCTATATTGCACAATCAAATTATGGATGTGTAGACTAGGACAACATGTCAACAAAAACATGTTTCATACCTGGTCGGGAAAAGGGACAAAATCTAGCACAGACCAAGTGTATGAAATCTGAGATAGTGCAAAGAAAGTTTCCTTAGTTATTTGTGGAAGCAAGGATGCTTCCAGATCTAAACATGGAAGAATTGGGCCACCAGGAAGGGCGTCCACCTTCCTTATCCATCCAATAGAATATAATCAATATTCAATCAGTAACTACTATTGTAATATGCTCTCACTAGTCCAATTGAGCAAGGATATTCCTAAATAAGTTTGTGAGTTAGTTTTTGTTAGTTTGTTACTACGGAAAACCACCCTCACCAGTCTAAGTGAGCATGGTGCTACATAAATAAAGCAACACCTACTATTGTAACTACAAATAATGCAAAGTAATGAAGTTAACCTTCATATCATTAAAGGGAATACTTCTCTTTGGTAATAGTTGATGAATCTTTTTTGATCAATTCCTCTTCTTCTGTTTGCTAAGTCGTGTTTTTGTATGTGTTTGTTTTTGTTGTACATTTTTGCAACGCAACAAGTTGAACTAGTGAAACCTCTCTAGATATTGATTGAAAATCGCACACCCAACCTAATGGATATGGTTTTACATGAGGTGTAGTATTTAAAACCTGCTTCTCAACAATTCCTTCAAATATTAAGTTAACTTGAGATCCACTGTCAAATAAGGTATCTATCTTTGTATGCTTCACTATAAACCTAAAATGGGGAAGCTCACTTCATTTCTTCTAATAAAGAACATTTCCAATTTAGCAATTTGAACTAAAGGACTACAATTAGTAGTAGATATACCTTTTCTTCTCGTTGTTGTGATCTTAAATTCATCTCCTAAATATGATCCCATATCCTATTGAGCTGATGCACCAATATTTTGTTGCCCCTTATTTTGGAACTTCTTTGGTCACAACTATGGATGTAGTTTCCAACACCATGCTTTCTAATGTCTCTTCCTTTTGCAGTAAGAACATGCATGTTTCTCTTTACCTTTTTTTACTATAGTTTATTTCTTACTCTTCCATTTTCCTTTCAACTTTTTCTCTAACTTGTGGGGATTCTTATCTTTAGACATATACTTTCCCTTGCTAGCTTCAAGATGAGTATCTTGTACTGACACTTCGTCAATATTATTAGGGTTAAGAATCAATATAATTTGTTGAATATATGAATGCATACTACCAATATACTTTAGAAGAGTTTCATGAGTATATAACAAAATTTCCAAAGACAATACTTTCTTTTTAAATTACTATGAATATACCTAGACATTTTCCCCCTTTCCCTGACTTATATTTTTCCAATACATTATTGCTATTTTTACATAAGCCAATGGATATAATTGTTTTCTAATTGCCACAATAAATTCATCCCAAGAAGAAATTACTTTACCCTATTGAACGAGATCAAATTGTGTCTTACTCTCACACCATATTAAGGTTGTGTTGCTCAGACAAAGAGTAGCCATATGTATCTTTGCAGTGTCATCCATGATAATCTATACCCTGGAATATACCTCAATTTTATTGATCCAATTGTCCAACTTTTATGCGTTTAATTCTCCATCATAAATTGGCAATTCAAACTTTACATCTAATTTCAATAAAGGAAAATTATGAATATGAGAGCAAGAAGACTTCTTAGAGGTATTATTCTTATGAGAAGAATGTTCACTTTCACCATTGGTAGATGATGATGAGGATGGTGGTGAAGAGGGTTTTGAAGGTCCACCACCTTCACCTCTTCCTTCTTATTTTACCAAAGATTCTTCGTCACCAGTATTTTGAACTCTTCAATACAATTAATCTATTATCACACTCATCGTGTAGAGTGTAGCAATAACTTCCTCACGTCTCATGGGAGGATCTTCTCCTTACTTTCCTTTGGAAGCCATCTTTTGCTTATGAAATCTTCTTTGAATCTCTAGCTTATAACTTGGAATCTTACCTTTACCAAGCTTCAATATGGACCTTGTAAGAATTCACTTGTAAACACTTGTAAAAAACCTAGCTCTGATACCAACTTGAACCAAAAATCCTTAGATGTTAATTTATTCTTAAATACACATAAACATCCAACTTGATTCGAAATATAAATTATCATTTTGACTGTTTACAAAATATATGAATTCACTTATCTATCCAAATCCAATTCAATGATAAATACTTTCCAAGATAACTGAGTGAAATAGAACAATAATAATATAAGACATACACAAGTTTGTTAACGAAGTCCACCCATCTTGGGCTATGTCTCTGGGTCTTCTTCCAATAGAGACCTCTTTATTAATGCTCAAATGCTTGTGTTCTTACAATGACCTTTTTATATATTGCTCAAACCTAGAAATGTAGTGCACCATTGAAATCCTCTCGAAATTATAAGAAAAATGAGTATAAAAACCCTATGCTTTCCTCAAGGTTCCCTATGACATGCATTACAATGTGTTGACGATTGAAATTGTCCACGAAGTTTTTCCCGCAAAGTATTGCTAAAGCCTATTATTCTAAAAACTAAATAATACTAGTAGGTGGGCCCCCCTTGAACTATTGGAGAGCATATCTGTTCATTTTGATGTTGAAATGATGTGCGACACGACTCACATGGTTGATGAAGATCTTGTGGTTATTGGTTATAAATTGATCTTATGAAGGGTTGATTTGTTATATTACTACAACCTGCGATATTCATTAATGTCATTGTTGTATGTTCTTATTTCACCTGTATAACAAACATGTTAGTAAAATTACATGAAGGGAAGTTTTGAGAGAGACAAAATACTATAACAAATGCAAGGAAAAGGGACCTAGTTCTGCAATATCACATGTGAATAACTTAAAAGAAATGAGAAACAATTGCAATGGGAAGATTTAAAAGCTATCCTAACTATACTACATGCATGAAAACACTTGATGATTATTGTTAAGCTCTAGCTAGCAAGTAAATGGTTATGAAATTGTGATTGAATTACATGTTTAATATGCATATGGTGTGAAATATTGGTGGTGCACTTGGCAAGGTGACAGTGCTAATGGTCATACAATGGTTAATTGAATTCTTTGGCCGATCCACATATGGTATATTTGGATATATTGAACGTCGGTGGCTCATTTGATAAGGTGGTGAACATTGATGGTCATGCGATTTTGTTTGAGTTATATGATGTGAAATGGGACATGGTGAGTGCGCTATTGGATTTTAATGTGGTGATGGTTTCGATACACATTTGATGAATTGTGTTAATGGAGAATTTTTTGGCGTGTACTGTTGAGTTAATTAAATATGGGTGGAGGCGATGTGAATTTACTAGACGCCATCTTTACTCTTCTCGTTGGCCTCCACCCTAGTCATGCTATTGTTCGATCTTGCTGTTGTGGTTATGCTCCAAAATTTTAGCAGGGAGGAACCGCTCGACCAACTCTCGTTTTAAGGAATTCGATTATAGGTATGTAGTTTTTTGGCCATTCATGATTTTTCTCTAGGTATGAAATGATTACAACTGTGTGAAATTTAGCTTCTCAAAATGAAGAGTGAATGGTTCCTCATGTAACATTTTTGAGTTCATTGAGGTTATTGATCTTCTTGGGTGATAGTTCTTTGTTATCATTGTTGTTTGGTTGGAGGGTTTTTGTTTAGTCTTGGGTGGATAGCTATCATCATGCATTGTCACTATTCTAGTCTCTGGCTTTCATGGGTTTAATGGTCAAAGGTTTTCTACATCAATATGTTTTTTTCACTTCGACATTGGTTGACTGCACCACCAACGGTCATGAAGTAAGGTTCATTTTATTCCTCATCCCTGTCTTCGCCTTTGTGCTATGATTGTTGACCGAAGAGCATGAGGGTTATACCCTACATGTATTAAATAACCCTTGTTAGGCCAGACTAGAGCCCTAGTTTTCAGTTATGGCCCCTTTCATATATTTGTTCCTGACCACGAACGAGTCATGGTTCATCTTGAATACACTGTGGCCTTGGGGGGTTTTCCATTATAAAGAGTGGCTCTGATCTCCCCGTGTTGACTACCGAACAACCTTGGCCCTCCACTCAGGGAATTGTTTAAGAAGACCATCTTGGCCTTTCGTTTACGACTCGGTTTTCGATTGGATGGTTGTATAATTGTCGAAGATTTTGAGAACAAGGTCGCCCATTTGGTTGTATCAAAATAATTTTGGTTGGTATATATTCATTGGCTCGGTTATAATAGTGGTAAACCCTATTTTACCAGTTTCACTTTCGAAGCACAAAGTTACTCTCCTTATGTCGATAGCTCAGTGTTGTTAACGGGAAGGGCCTCTACCTCGTTTTTCGATTGGATGCGTGGGTATGCGTCCTTTCTATATCTTGTTAGGTTGTTGATTTTTAAGACAATAACGAGTTGTTTGGTAGATACACAATCACCTTTTTTTTTCACTTATGATTATTTGAATTTTTAGCTATCATTGGTGAAAATGCTTGATGTTTCTCATGTCACGTTGTGTGGTTGCAAAATAGATAATGGTCACGGTAAATATGGTTTTCTTTGGGGCCGAATGACTACTGAAATGGATGAATGTATAAAGTATATCCACTGCATCTTTGTGTTTGTTGATTGAATAAGCCTGAGTGTACACAACATGGTCAATCACGGTGTGACTAAATCGAAAAAATCTTATATCAAATCGATAACTCAACACAATATGTTGAGTTATTATCGTGACTGTCTGTTTGTTGGGTTAAGTGGAAATACTGCATCGTGGAGTTTTGTTAAGTTGCGCATTATGTGTAGTATGGATAGCTTGGTGTCACACTTAGGGGAACCCACATAAGTTTTAAGCATGTTTATTTATTGCAATCGATCACTTGTTAAAACAAGCATGTTGTTGATGACAGTCGTGTTGGATAGGTGGCCTAGCTTTTAAGTCACATTGAATTGTTTTTCTTTTACAGTGGAAGAAATGCATTGCCTGGGCAAATTACCCTGTGCATAGATTGTGCCTAAATGGTGGTTGTTGGTTGTATGATTAATTGTCATTTCAGGTGTGGCGATTTGGTCTTGATTATTTTAGTTATTGCATAAATATGTTAACGAATATCATTGCATTTTGATGGGATGTATTGCAGTAATAGTGACTTCATTATTATTTTTAAAACATGACTTTTGAATATATTTGTGGATTGAAGAAATGCATGGGCAGTGGTTGATTTTGATAGTTACAGATTGGAAATGGGCACTGTTCATAAATTGTTATAAAATGCAGAGTGTGTGAATGAAGGTAACAAAACCTCTTACAAATTATGTGGAATACTTTTTTTTTATGGCACTCTGTTGGATATTTGATTATTGGACAATGAAGTAGTTAAGTACACAGTGATTGTTATTTTGTCATGATGATAGTTGGTTGGTGCATCTATTCTTACTGTATAATGTTTTATGGATCACTTGATTAATTTCATGAACAATAATCGTTATCCTCCCCTCCCATTATCTCACTTTTCGCTAATTACAAACCCTTTCACCTCCCATATTCATTTTTTCACTCCTTTTTCTGAGATTGATTACAGCCAAGATAATTTATGTGTTAAAGTGGATGACTGTGGTAGTGTCTTGGGTGGATTGTAGTGAGGTTTTATTGGTTTTCTTTACAATTGATTGTTGTTGTCATTGAGCAGTGAACATTTATTCTCCCCTTTCATTATATCATATTTTCGCTCAATACAAACCCCTCACATATCCCAGGATCCTGTTTCACCCCCATGCTCGTTGATTAACAGTAAAACAATTTGTATGTATTGGATTGCATGAGTCTGATACATTCTGAGCCAAATCTATTTCATATTTTTAAGAGTTGTCATGTATGGTTATTTAGAAGACTATTTGCTAATCGATCATGCATGCAGGATTAGTTTTTTCATTCAAAGAAGCCATGGCCGAGGAAACAGAGGTAGAGGTAACTGGAAGAAAGACCCAAGAAGGCCCAGGTTCTACATACATTTTGACGCTGATTTAGAAGAGCTTGGCCAATTGTTTCATGTCAGATTCTTTAATTGGATTGGGCAGGGAATAGTCCAACCTAGGCCTGAAAGGCCTCCCTTCCAAGCCCCACAAGCCCCTGGTATGCCTGTACCTCCTCATGTCTCCTTTCAACCTGAGGTCCTTGAAAATGATGGATGGCAGGAGATTGTCCACCCGACAATCTCCCAACCTCATGGCTGGACCAACTTGTCTTTTCCTGCTCCTCCGCCTTTGAACCCCATTGTCCAAGCTGCCCCTAACTACTCACCAGTGCAATCCTCCCATGCTAGCAAGAGATTGAAGACTGAATCCCACCATGCACTTGATAAAGGAAAAGCCATTGCTTCCCCTTCCTCACCCTCCAATGACTCTGACAAATACGTGTCTTCTCGGATGCATTTGAGGGACGATTGTTCCCATGTGATCAACGATATTAAGCCTAAAGGCTATGCACATCCTAAGGAAAATTCAGTAAAATCAAGAGGTGAAAAAAACAACCAAGGAAAGGGTACATCACAGACTGGGAAATATGGCTTTTGAGTTTTATGTTATCTATTGTTTCATGATAGTTGACTTCATGGATCTTTGGACAACATGTTTATTTTGGATATATGAGTATTATTTTTGAAATAATTTCAAATTTCATGAGCTTAAATTATCAAAAGTGAATATGTTGATGGGAGACACAAGGATGTGTGTTTTGCTTAACCAATGGTTATGTTATGACTATTATGATTGTTATGAACTAAAGGGAGTCACAAGGGGTCCCACCTACTGGTTATTATTATTTATGACCCTTATTATAATTAATACTCTTCCCCATAACTAAAGTTAGTTGAGTCTTTTAATTAACTTAACTAATGAATTGATTCAATTTCTTCAACCAATTCTAATTTGTTAAAAGCAAAAGGAAAGGGAGGAACAAGAGGAGGATAGAAGTATAAGCATGCTAATGTTTTCTTTTTGAGTTTATGTTCAGATGTTCATTTTTCATTCATTCATATATTCATCACATCCTAATTCTCTTTTATGATTGTAGGGTCTTATTGTAGACAACAATATTCAAGGTTGAATCAAATCATTCAAACACTTGTTCTTCAGAGGTGTTATTCTACCTTTGATAGTCTGTGTAGACGTGTCTATTTGTGAATTAATTTTCATGACTGATAAAGGCTATTGTGCAGAGTCGAGTGGGAAGCAATCTGTGGCAAGTTGATCCATATTTTAGACTTTAGTTTTGGCTTTCTGTCAGAGGTCCTTTTGTATGTTCCATCGGGGGTGTCTAAGTTTGACTTTGGTCCAAGATTTTTGTATGAGATTATGTAAATAAAATGATTCTTTGATGAATTTGATTTAAATAAAGGATTTATTTATGTCTCATCTCTCTTTATTATCATCTTGGTGTATTTACTTATGTTCTTACATTTATTTCAACAACTGTTATATTCATAAAATCACATAAAAAGTGAATTTCCAACAATCTTTTTTTCAATAAAAGACTAGCCTAAGCACTCATAATGAGTACTTGTGAGTTAGGATGTTATTTTTGTTGGCTATAAACATAGTGTGATATTCCCGTATACTTTTATTTAGCCAAGTAAAGTTTGAAAATGCTTGAGTAAGATCAATTCATATATTTTCCTCAACATAATGTAAAATGAAAGTCTAGATACCCTTATCGCATGAACTTCGATGCACCTTAGAATGCATACCAATGTATCATACTTCGTAACTTGACTCGGTCTAGGTGTCGACTTAAATAGGGTGTGGGCCCTAACCTCCATCCAAAACTATAGGCAAAAATTAAATACATGTTTGAAATATTCCCATAACAACAGTTGCCTTTGGTGCATTGGTTAAAGTTGTAGTGTATGTGGGAGGAGGTCACGAGTTCCACCACGTAGACCTCTCCCCCTTTTGGTGCTTTGTTATATAATATATATGTGATATGGTTTATTTGGTTGATATTTAGTTCTGAATGCCTACGTATTTTCGGTTCAACATTTAATATACATAACGATAGGATCAAGGGCTATGCCCTCGGTCCTATTTTCCCATAGTTAAATATAACCCAAACCACATATAGTTAAGTAATATGTTGTGGGTATAATGGTAAGTCATTGGGATTTTAGGTGAGAGAACTGACCTCGATCCTCTAGGCTGTCAACAAACTTTTGTCCAACCTTATCCATGAAAGGCCAATAAGATACTACCATGTGGTTGTCTCTCATTGGTCCACATGTGCCTGTACAAACATGCCACATGTTGAAACATGATTGGTCCATGTAACCTAACCAGGCGGATGTATGACCTTCGAACTTAGCCTACTACCTACCGCATGTCTTGTTGTGAGGTTTCCATGTTCGCACTATACAGACCTATACAGACATGCTAGTGCCACCCTTCTAGTGGTGCCACTTGTTACCCTTCTAGTGGTGCCACATGTAACCCTTCCAGTGGTGCCATGTGTCACCCTTCCAATGGTGCCACATGTCACCCCTTTGACTTTTTGATCCTATTTGACCAAAACTTGGAAGAGTCATATATTTCTCATACAAATTCCATTTGAGGCAATTTTTGCACCATTGGAAATTTCTCACCAAGCTCTATGCAATGGAGTTGTTTTTGTTTAGAGAAGTTGAGAAAAAAAATTGAGCATTCTCAGATCAACAATACTTTGCAAAATTCAACTAGATGTTGTTTACAACATCAACATAAGGTGTCCTGAGTTTACAATGACAATTGGAGACAAATGTGAAATTTTCATTGAAAAAAAATTTGTTTGTTATGTTATTCATTGCTAAAGAGTGAGTTGTAACAACCATAGTAAAATTGCTTAATATTTGGTGGTATATGTGTCATAGAATTGTCCCAAAATGTGAATAATGGGGTATAAGGTACAATTTTATCTTATGTGATGATGGGTGATTTTATTTTGGATGTCCGATGGTGTTTTATCTCTAGTGTTTTGACACTCATTTATTTTGACAAACAAAACAAACATACAAATTAAAATACTCATGAAATGAAATGGTAATTGCAACAAATATGTCCTATCAAACTTATTATATTTGTACATTGGTAAAATATTATGTGTTATTTCAAAATATTTAACATGAAGTGGAAAATTGTCAATCCATCAAGAACAACGTTTCTTTGAAACAATATTTGGTTGAGTCATTGAATCATTTATGGATAATGCCGAGTCATTAAATTTTCATCAAGACATGTCTGAAATTGAATAAGGAGCTCAATATTTTTTAACTATAGTATTCAACTCAAAGTCAAATCATTGTAAAATAACACTTTTGGGTTAATTATTGGTAGTACCTGACACCCTAAGGTTTTTTGACACCCTAAGGTTGTTGGAAACAAGTGAAAACAAAAGTGACAAAATTGCATGTCTAAAAATGGATAAATGAGGAAAGTGTTTGCAAAATACAAATCAAGAAATTAAAGAATTACAAGATTTATTACATGATTTGAATGATTGGGTTGTTGATAGTCACAAGAAAATGGATATGAAGGATAAATTGATCAAATAACTTAAAAAAAATTAAGTTAAAATGAGAAAGAGATGCTAACAATGCAAATTGAGAACATGAATGGTTAATTTGCAACTTGTGACAAAAATAACCTAATGCAAGTAGTTGATAACGGTGCACCAAAAGATATGATTGATGATTCCTTAACTGATAATGATATGGAATCATTCATTAATAATGAATTGACAAAGACAAGTTTTGTTGAAGATGAATCACAAGGAGAAGATGTCAAAGATCAAAGTGATACCAAAAGTAGTATAAGTGAATGTGAATTTGAATTTTATTTTGAGGTTACAAAATAAAACATTCATGAATGTTTGGGAGAACATAAACAAGTACAAGCTAGTCTTTCCAAAATAGTTGTCATACATAGGGAAGAATTTAAATTCAACAAGAATAAACATGGCTTAGGATATGAAAAAGGAAACAACTTTCATATTCCACTGTACTCCAAACTAGTTCAATTTGTGAGTGTTGAATGTCTTGCCAAAAATTTGAAGGGGAAAGATTCAAATATTCAACAAGTTGATACAAGAGTTAAATATGTTGATGATGCAATTTATGATTTAACACATCAAGGAAGTTCTTGATGAGTTCAAACATTATCATCAGGTCGGCCATATGGAGACAAAGTGTTTTGATCTCCATCCTTGTCTTCATTGTGGGAAGATAAATCATCTTTCAAAGAAATGTGGAAAGAATAAGGTTAAAATAAAATAGGTTATTATGGTTGATCAACTCTTGGATATGGCATTTAGAAGCTAATATTTTGCATAAGTATTACCATCAAGTTTATACATAGGTAAATACATATTTGAACGATGAAGATACAAAATAAGATGGATTTCAATCACTTGTTACAAATTTTAAATTTTGGCAAGAGTGGGGGCCATTCTAAATTGGTATTCCCTCACACCTTAAGGGGGGGGAGTACACAAATGAAATGAAAAAAATACTCTCTTGCACCTCAAGGGGGGAGTGCATTGATGAAGAGAAAATGGAACTCTAGAAATCTCATGTATTCCAAGGGGGAGATCACATTAATGAAGTGAAAGTGGCTAGTTTTCAACCAAAAACACTAGTATATTGATCAAGTGAAAATTGATAGTGGTCAACTAAAACCATCATATACATGGTATCAGGTAAAAATGGTTATTGATCAACTAAAACCACCAATACATTGATCGAGTGTAAATGGTTAGTGGACAACCAAAACCAATAGATATAGTGATGAAATATCTATTGAAGAAAACGTGACTTCAAATCTCAAGTTTGGATCCCTCTGATATACTTCTTACCTTTTAGCTAAAAAATGGGGGAATGTTGATGAATGATTGTTAGATGCAAGTTTTGACAACAACAACAACAAAAAAGTTAAAAACAAAGCATCACTTGTGATAAATTGATGTTTGGGATGCTAATTGGAACTATTTTGTTCACCTCGATTGTCATTATACCTAGCAATGTTGCTTGTCATTGGATTGGTTTGTCTAGAAACTTTAGGGAAGAGTCATACTTAAGAAAATTAATTTCTCATAAATCACTCTCATTGAATATTGGAGTTCACATTAGTGATTAATTATAGATATTGGATTCCACAAGTTCAAGCATTGAGATTTTTTTTAATTTTGCAGTTTTTTAGGTAGATCTTCATTGAAGCTCAAGTTTTATATTGAAGAATTGGAGATAAGACTAGTTTATGCACTAGATCTTGTTTCCTTGTATCAAGAGGTGGTTACATCCATCTACTATATATTAATATCATTAGATTAATATATTGTTGAGAATGGATTACACCTTTTCCTCCAATCTTCTAATGTTGTGCCTCATTACATAATTTAACAATTCTAACATGTGACAAAGAATTAAGGCTCAATGTTTAAAATATGAAAAATTCCAACTCATTGATCATGTCTTGAGTTGATTTCTATTCATATTTTTGGGATGTTGGATGCCAAAACATGGCTTCGATATGTTGCCTTACATTTTAATCAAAATCCATAATTGTTTTAACTTACAAACATATAATTTCCTAGATGGGGTGCCACGTAGCGGATGGAGACCACACAACCCTCCCATGACTCCAACCATAAATATGGCTAGCTGTCGCCCTTCACCTCAGCCTTGAATGGAGGGAAACCATAATTATCTGTAGAGGAAGGGAGGGCAACTCCCTCGAGTATGTTTAATGGCGGCTCTGAGGATTAATTACATAAGACGGAAGAGTACAACAGTCATGTCCACCTCGGGGTTATCTATCCCGCCCAGTCATGGATGGCATTATTTCTCCTTTGAGCTCCGCCACCTTACTCACTTTGAGAACTAGATTATTTTGCAATGGGTTCTGCTAGCAGTAATTTAGTGGATTTTTCACCCCCCTGGCTCAGCCATGCCAAGAGAGAGAGGCAATCTAAGGTGCGGACCTGCCTAGTACAACTACGCTTCCTGGAAAAGACACTTACAATGGTTGAAAAGGGCGATGTCCATTGCAAGGACTCAATGCATAGAGAAGTTACAAACTCCATTGATGGCCTACGTCGAGGAGGAATTTCCAGAGGAACCCATACAGGTTCCATTGGAATCCCTCCTCTTCACGGTCCCAGACAATTTATAGTTCCCCAGCATTAACAAAGCCAACACAAGCACCCAAGCTCCCATGGAAGGCGCCACATACTGATGGCATGTGTTTTTTTTGTATAATGACATCAAAGTAATAAGAATTGCCTTTTTTTATTAAAAAAAAAACTTACAAACATATAATTAAGGTTAAATATTTATTTATTAATTGTGAAAGAGTAAATGTCTTTTCTGATTAATTTATCTATAAAATTTCAACTATGTCATGTTATTCACACATTGCTTCAAAGTCCACTCTCACACTGATCATGTTATCATTTTAATTCAATTTAAACTTTAATTCCTATGTTTAGAAAAAAGGTAATTCAAACATTAATTCCTATTTTTAAGACACAAAAGGTTAATATATTATAAATTAAATGTTATATCATAAAAACATATTTATAAATTAATAACCATGTTAAACCCACAAATTGATTGATAATATATTAGTATTAGCACAAATTGATTGATAATATATTAGCACTGATATATTATAAATTAAATGTTATATCATAAAAATATAGTTATAAATTAATAACCATATTTAACTCACAAATTGATTGATAATATATTAGTACTCCAAAAAAAAAAAAAAAAAATATTTAGTTTTATTTATTTATAAATAAATATATTTAAAATTCAATGTTTAGTAATTTCTCCTTTTATCAACAATTTGTTTATTTGAGTAAAAACGACTAATTACTAATTTTTGTTATGCTCTCACGATGAGTTGGAGATTGATGCACCTCGATTGTCTATATGTATTTCACCATTTCTTCGATTATATATATCTCTTTCACTATCTCTATACCTCTTTCATCAATTATGTAAATAAATATTAATATAAACTAAGTATAACATGTATATTATATTCTAAACTTATAGTTACATATTATTTTATTATTATTTATTAGTTCCTGTCGAAGGTGTAAATGGAATATAGCGATCAATAATTCGTTGACTTCATATTAATATGTCATTTGACAATAAATTTTTGTATCATTTATATTGTTCGTACTATAAAAGTAAAAACATTATTTTATATATATATAAAAGAACTTATATGTCATCATCTCATTGGAGAATATATTCGAGGTCTTATTGCCAGCTTCATTGTTCCCAATGTTGTAAATGTGTAGAGATCCAAAGTTTTGAGCTTAGACACTCATTTTTAATTTTTATTTCATTTTTACTGAAATGTTTACAAACCAAAAGTTTTGAGCATGGACGTTGTTTTTTAATGTTTTTTTATTATTGGTCCCTGCCAAATGCGTAGAGGGACTATAATGATCACATATTAATATGTCATTTTACTATTATTATTATTAGTCCTTTGTATTTGTATTGAAATGTTTGCATACCGAAGGTTTAGATCATTGACACTTTTTTTGAGGTGCTTGAATAGGCCTGACAGCTTAAATGTTTACATAGCGCGAGGTCCTGAAACATGGATGACAACTTAAATTTTTGCATACCGCGAGGCCCTTAGACAACCTAAAATCCTTAAATGTTTACCTAAATAGGCTTCTTAGAGTACATTTTTCCTCAAAATTTTCCATACAATGTTGTAGTGAATTTGGACAATATTGTTTTCCACCGTGAGTTGAATAGGAATTGTATGTTTCATACTTATTCTAGGCTTGGAATGAAATTTGTTCATTGTTGAAGCTACATACAGTGTTCACTGGTTCGGTGGGTGCTTCTTCTTCGTTGGTTCGTCGGTTGCTTCTTGTTGTTTGGTTCAACTTTGCAAGGTTGGGGACATGTGGTTGTGGTTGGACTTGTTGGTGCTTGTTGCTTTCTTTTTTTTACTTCAACTTTGTGGGGTTTGGGTCCTGCATTGACCCGGGTAGATATCGGTGTCCACCCACCCTTTCCAACTGGATCAAAACAATTTTCTGGCAATTTTGGTAATTTACTATTTTTAGCAATTTTTCGGGGCCTGAACTTCTGGAGTCGTTTTGAGGCCCTAAATGATGTTTTTTTGGGAAATAGGGAGAAACATAGAAGTTACTTCGATGTTGCTCACACAAAAATTGTATTCCTCAGATAGATCTTTCTAACAAGGTATTGAGCGCCCCAAACGAAGATTGTATGCAAAAGTTACACCCCCGAGAAGTTGACGTATCAACTACCCCCATCGGGGCCCGCAAACATTTTGGCTTTTCATCTTTCGGGGTTAGGGTTTTGGATTTTCCTTATGTTAAAATGGCTCTTAGAGCCTCATTTTAATAATCATCTTCTTGCGAATGCGAGTAGCCATCACATCTCTTCTCATAGATAAGCTGCCACCATTCTAGCGAGTCTTTCACTCTGTATTTTTACAGTCTCTGTACATTTATTTCATTAATATAAATCGTGTATTATTGTATTCCTCTGTTTCTGGCAATATTTATGTGTATTGCATTGTAGTATCTCTTCTTTCATTTCGTTCTAAAAAATAATCTGGATCAGTGGTATCAGAGCAGGCTACTCTTGATCGTTTTTTCATTGCATGTCCTCGGCGAGGTCCGATTATAGTAAGTTAGGTCTCGAGCTTGTCTCTCTTGAATACAATCGCTCACACACGCCCAAGAAACCCTCCGTGGTGGAAGAAAATAAAAACAACGGAGCAGGCGATCCTATCAATCTGTTTCTTGAGCAAGCTCTCACGCGACAGAGGGACGAAATGATGGATGTAGGGTCTTAATTTAATTAAGCCTAATAAAATTCATCAATTTAAACAATCAAGATTATTTCAACGTATAAACAATAAGTAATTTATTTATTCATCATATAAGCAGTAGAAATTTAAATTTATGAACAACATGCTAATAATTTTAAATAACCATCACATGTTCATGAGAATGCGTACATAAAAATACCTCTGTCTGATGCTAAATT
This sequence comes from Picea sitchensis, assembly GCA_010110895.2. NCBI lineage: Eukaryota > Viridiplantae > Streptophyta > Pinopsida > Pinales > Pinaceae > Picea > Picea sitchensis. The sequence goes on along the minus strand of SNQJ01S0018420.1, from coordinate 211,764 downwards.
CCCGACCTCTGGTTGTCCTCTCTACTGCTCTGCCCAGACTCTGCTTGATGCTCTGACCAAACCCTGCCCAAAACCGACTAACCACCCAACCAGCTAGGAGCAGCCTATCCGGCTCCCTAGCTTCAGGATTCTATGAGGATTCTTGGCCCCTAAGCCCAAAACTCCCAGCAACCTGGTGCCTCCTGCAACGGTTCACCCAAATTACAAAACCAAACTCCCAAAACCAGAAAAATATCCAACAGAAAAAAAAATGCAGTCCTCTCCTCCCAATTTTTCATAATCCCCCTTCCTGAAGGCCTCTTCCCCGAGTCATATCTCCCCCCATTCACCGACTCCCTACCCTCATTTAATGCCACCCACCTTATCCCTTCATTTATTACCCTATCCTTCCATTTATTACCTTATCCCTCCACTCAATGCTTCATTCCCCCCTGCATACGTAAAGTCTTATAATAAATAATTTAAAGTTATTAAGCCCTTTAATTCATTACCCAAACCTTTAATGAGTCAATTAATTAATTAATTAATCAATCAAGAGATATAAACAATTAATTAATTAATATTATTAATAAATAATCATTGTTTAACTAAAACATATTAGGAAAGTTAATTATCTAATTAATTATACATGATAAACCTTAAGCAATCATTTAACTAGGGTTGTTACATACACCCACCCTTCAGGAAACTTCGTCCTGAAGTTAAAGTATTCTATGATACAAGGGAAAAGAAACATGGTCCACACATTCATAACAAATAACCGTCATTATTAGCAAGTAAGCCAAGAAACTCATTCATACTAGTGTACATGCACAAGAAATGCATGTGTAGCTAGTACATACAAGTCTTGTTCATGTACTAATAATCAATAACTATCACCTTTATAGTAATTTATGTATGCATCCAATCCAATCAACAAGACTATTCATTTTATAAAATACAATAAACCAATCAAATGTTTGCGAAATCCTTTAATTACAATTATCTAGCTCAACAATGTTACTTAGACAATTGTAGTTTAGTTACATAATTACGAATATTCATATATATACACATTTTCTTTTCAAAAGGAAAAACAATAAATTCCACCATAAGACAAATCTCCATACACTTTCAACTATTTCTACTCATCCTTCCTCCCTAACTTACTTCCATCTTCCATTCCTATCCTTTCTCTACTGGACTATCTTGGAGTGTCAACTATATTGACCTAACTCCAAATAGAACTCATAAGAGGAAGTGTCACTACCTTAACCAAACTTCCCCAGTAGGCAACTGACAATCATCATCACACGTCTAGGGGAGCATGAGCTAACATCATCCTCCCATGACTTCAGGTTTTGGAGGATACACGGTGGGAAATGCCTCCACCCCTCCTAATGGGACTAGGGTCCACACCCTACAATGGAATATACAGTGGCACTGTGTTGCTGGGAGTTTTTTCATCGTTTATTCGGTTTTGGGCAGTCTCATCACCTGAAATTCTACACTAGTCCACATATCATAGCAATGTATCCAATCCAATATAATTTTCACATATAAGGATTCATACCATATTGTTTCTCGGCCAGTGGTCATGTCATTCACTTTAATCATTATTATCCCTTGGCTATTTCATAGCCCGTAACCTGTAGATTAGTCTGTAACACAAACTCATACATTTCTATGCATTATCATCATGTAATTGCATACAACCATCATTTCAATTTAGTATCTATGTACCAACAACTTAACATCAAATTTTTCAAGTTAGAAATAGATCTCATAATATCCCATAATTCAATTTTGACACCCATTCATAAAATTATCATTTACAAAATAGATTGCATCATATCCACCATCATTCTAATAGCATTTAAACCTTCATAGGATTCTCATTCATACAATATATTGCATCATATCCATCATCATCAATAGCATTTAACCATTCATAAAATTTACATTCACATAGTAGATCGCATTATATCCATCATCATCAATAACATTTAAACATTCATAAAATTTACATTCTCACAATATATCGCATCATATCCATCATTATTCAAATACATATAATATTCATAAAGATTCATACATATTAAAAAGTTCAAGTGTATCATTTAATAGTTTCACTTGTGAATAGAAAATAAAAGTGTGTAGGTCTCAGGTAATCCTGGCTATCTAAGTCAAAAGGTGGTGTTACATACACCCAACCTTCGAGAAACATATTCTCAAGGTGGTCAAAAAAGTGAGGGATAGTCTCGTCATAATGTCTCGGCGTCTTCCCAAGTAGCAGAACCTAGACTATTCTTGTCCCACTGGACCTTAACTTGGTCTACCAGACGGTTCCTGAGCTGTCAAACTCTATGGTCCAATATGCATAACGTTTCTACCGTGAGAGTTCCCACGTCTGATACCTGCAATTCCTTCCAATTTAGTTTATGTGATTCATCAGCAACATAATGACGTAAAACAGATACATGAAAAAAATTATGAGTTTTATGCAAGTGGGGTGGCAGTACGAGATGATAGGCAATGGGTCCAATTTTCTCTTGGATATTGAACGGTCCTATAAATCGAGCTGAAAACTTTGTCCCCTTCCCGAACCATATGGTACTCTTATTAGGCCTAATACGAATGAAAACCTGATCTCCCACTTTATAACTTCGATTAGTCCTGTGAGCATCCGCATAACTTTTCTGCCTATCCTGTGCTTCCTTTAGTCTCTGTCTAATTTGAATCACCTGTTCCTCCATCTCTTGAATCAATTCTGGCCCAACTGTTACTCGGTCTTCTAATCTATCCCAACTCAGTGGTGTTCTGCATGGCCTTCCATACAGATCTTTGTAGGGTGGCATTCCGATGGAGCTATCAAAAATGTTATTGTAGGCAAACTCTAGCAAAAATAGGTACTTCTCCCACTGGGTTTGATTTCCCATGACATACATCCTAAGCGTGTCTTCCATGACTTGATTTACTCTCTCAGTTTTCCCATCTGTTTCAGGATGATAAGTTGTGCTTAAGTTCAACTGAGTCCCCAATATTGACTACAAACTTGTCCAAAACTTATAAGTGAATCTAGAGTCACTATTTGAAATGATCTTCTTAGGTATCCCGTGCAAATGGATAACCTCACTTACAAACACACGTGCCACATCAGTGACATCATAAGCGTCTCTAACCGGAATAAAATGAGCACTCTTGGTTAACTTATCCACTATCACAAAAATGACATTGTGTCTATGAGATGTGAGCGGCAACCCCACAACAAAATCCATAGAGATGACTTCCCACTTGGACATAGGAACATCATGTGGTTGTAGGAGGCCTTCTGGGTGATGGTGGTCGACTTTCACTTGTTGACACTCTAGGCACTTGGCAACGAAATGGACTACATCGCGCTTCATGCCTACCCAGAAGAAAAGCTTCCTCATGTCTACATACATCTTCTTCACACCTGGATGCGCACAATAAAGTGCTCTATGGGATTCCTTTAGTATGATTCTTCGAATATCCCCACTTTCAGGGATGTACATCCCCCTGATATCTTAACAATCAGTCTACTTCCAGACTATATCCTTCATACTTTGGATCTAATTTCCTCCCACTCTGGAGGTTTGAAGTAACCTTTAAATACCAACTATCTTCTTGGAGTTGTGTCAACACATGTTCCCTCATATTGACCTTTAAGGGTACCAGGGAGAAGACATGTGGTCTCCTACTCAAGGCATCTGTGACCACATTTTCCTTTCCCTTGATGTATGAAATACCAAAATCCTACTCACTCATAAACTCACTCCATCGCCTTTGCCTGGCATTCAGATCCCTTTGAGTGAAGAGATGTTTTAAACTTTGATGGTCCATTTTGAGCTCAAAGTTTTGCCCCATAAGATAGTGCCTCCATA